>JBCEWB010116924.1:0-11630 GCA_039654565.1 Peronia peronii
ATAGATAGATAGATAGATAGATAGATAGATAGATAGATAGATAGATAGATAGATAGATAGATAGATAGATAAAATAGTGTAGCTGGCGAGTAGCATGAAGGAGCTGTGCTGGGATTATGAATCCAATGCCGACTCTTTAGCTGCTATGTAGGTTTGAACACGTCAGGAGAAAAAAAGAAGATTAAGGAATAGGTTTATCGCATCATCACTGCAATCTGACATGTTGTGGTTCATTGATTCGTGTAACCGTGAAACTAAAGAGAAAACGAGAGAGAAACAAACAAGTAAACTTGAAAGCTGAAAGAAATGACCAGTAAGGCCGAAACTGTCACATTTTCAGACCTGAGATAAAGTTTATCACAGAACTAACAGCCATGGATGTATTCAACGTTGATTTTGTGCATTAGAATAAAGATATCAACAAAAAAGATATATGTAAAACTATCTTGCCTTGTCAGCGATGGAAAATTATGTAGATCATAGTTTATAAATTGAGTTATTTATTAGAATCAGTTAATGCTGACGGTGGATTTTCATTGAATATATTTGGTAAATGCTTCAGTATATCATTTAGAAATAAAATGCAAACAAAATGTGAAATGAAAAGACATGTTCAAATTATATTAGTTTTAGTGATGTACGATGTATGGCACATACATAATATACAAGTTACAAAATCTATAATTATTTCTTATGAGGACATTATTTTGTCATTGTCTCAAACTAGAAATTATGTCATGATCAATATATATAGTAGCAATTTTGTTCTGTCCTATATTAGATGCAGCGCTGTGTCCTTCGTCTCTCATTATCGATGGCCGAGACAAAGGCCAGGTCAGCCATGGGTCGAGCAATCTGTTTGTACAGAATAATTCTCTGACAACGGAAGAATGATAGCTCCATTGGAACTCTGACAGATAGGGAGATACTAGATCAATGGATGCGAGTTTTCTATTTCTGGCTAAAACGTGAAAGCGGACGAATACCAGATAAACGCAAGAGTGTATCGCATCATTGCCGAAGCTTGAAATGTTGTTGTTTACTGATTATTTAACAGATGTAGAGAGAAACAAACTTCAGAGATAGAAGAAATAAAACGCCGATCATTCTTTCTCTGAGCATGGAACCCACCTGCATTCGTTTATGTAATGAACCATAATAATGTGGTGTATATACACATACTCATATATTGGTATTCATATAATCTAGGATGTACAAGGTGGTAATGAGGCACATGCACAATAAACGACAATTACATAATCACAATGTGCATTGTGCCAGTTGCTCTTTACGAATACAATAAAGGAATCGAACAGCCTCAAATACACATACATGTAATTCTAAAACTGATGGTATGCACTGCCGAAATAATAGTGCGAAAATAATTTCTTAAATAGAGGGATTTTGTGCGATGTATTGAAATTAATTGCTTTAACTATTGAAATGCCTAACTAAATATGTCTACTTCAAATAAATGATTTGGATCTAATTCTAACAGCCATCAAACGGACAGATTCAAAATAGCATGGAATGCATATTGGTGGAGATTTTAACAGAAATTAGAAAGGTAATTACTTCTAATGACATATGCAAAGGATCATGCCAATATTGTGTGATCTGTACTGTCCTAATCGTGGATCAGTCAAGACATCAAAGTATACGAGGGTCAACAGTGAGTATGAATGAGAGAATTATTAGATGTATTATCAGATAGTAGCGACAGCGCCTTTACTTTTCCTGGAAACAGCAGGAAGTTGGACCTTGCCATAATGAACGGCTGGCTGCTCTGGCAATGACAGTCATCTAGGAAGAAATCTAGAAGACACAATAATTTGCTCTGTGATAGCACTCGTTCACTCAGTGCTCAGGAGTTACAAGTACGCCGTGAGTTATATAATCTTGTGGCATAATTATCCGTTTTTATATCTACCTCTCCTATTGCTATGTGTCTGGCTTCTCTGCCTGTCTGTCTCCTTTGTCGGTTTGTCTACCTATCGAACTCTCCCTTTCTCTCTCTCTCTCTCTCTCTCTCGTTCTGAGAGACTGACTGACTGTCTGTCTGTCTATTTGTCTGTCTTCTGTCGATCGAGCAATCGAACAGTCGGTGTGCCTGTCTGGATATCCCATCTAACTAACTGTCTGTCTCCTGTCTGTGTCTGTCCATCCGTCCGCCACTCCCTTCATCTTTTTTTTCTGTTCATGCGTCTGTCTGCCTCTCCTGTTTGCTTATTCGCTTACTCGTTTATCTTTATGCTTTGCTTTTAAGACAGTTCAACTGTACAGCGATCTACGTAATTTTTATCTCGCGAACGTATAAAATTTACACCATTCTTTGTTATTAATTCACTTGCGACGGAGACCTTTTTTTCTGGTTGGGGGGTGGGAAGGGGCAAGCGTTTAAGATGGCGCGGTTTTTTTTTTCGATGTTTTTGTTTTGTTTTGTTTTGTTTGTTTGTTTGTTTGTTTTGAGTATTATCAAAAATGATTAAGAAAAAAATCACCCAGCCACTCTCAATGAAACTTTTATATATAGAGACATCGACACTTCAGCTTAATACCACAATGATACTGAGTTGTTCTTGTTTATCCCAGATATTTACCGGATTCGCCCATACGGCTGGCGGTCCATCTCATAAATGTGCGGAATTCGTCGCAAGTGGGTTAATAATTGTTGTTTTTTTCATCATAGTGTTCAGAGAACCTTCAGACTTCTCTGCTTGAAAGGGCAAGCTTTGAAGATAATTCTGTTTCATAGTAGAGGCCACTGTCTCTACAAGAAAACAATATCACTAGCGCGGACTAATATGGCTTCAAGCGAACAATTTTGTGCTAGTGGTGTCTTTCATAAAAGAATGTGATTTACAAGGTTATTGCTGTCTCTAAAGTCTGTCTCTCTGTCTGTCTGACAGACTGAAAGACATGGCAAAGATCGTAGAGGTGACACAGCGTATAGGTCTCTTATGTGGTCAGTCCTGTGTCATCTCTTTGACTTGTAGAAAGTAGACGTTCATTTTTAAATGAGGAGTTGTTAAGAGTGTGCCCAGGCCCATTCTGTTGTCCAGCTCCTTGATAAAGTGCATGTATTGACTCACAGAGCTAGTAGTGTGATATGAGATTCTGTACAACGGTTTTTTAACAGGACATGATCAATACATTTTTAAAGATAATAACACGTGGTTATTAAATATCATCCATATTAATGTCATTATTGTTAGACCTGAGGGCGTTCTATCTTAAAGAGATTATTATCAAATCGTTCTTCTTATTCTTCTTATCACCATTTGACGTGGAGCCCTCTTCTCTAAAAATAATAATAATAATAATAATTACCACCATCATTATTATTGTTAGACCGAGGCTATTTTGGCCCTGTAAGAATCAGCCAATCAGATGGCCTCTCTCATTTTCCCTTCTCTACCCATTTCCGTAATATCATCACTTCGCAAGAAGACACCAAAATTGCCGCAGGTCGTGTCGTGTTAACTTTATAATAAAGAGTGTTTTTGACCGGCCGAATTACATTCTTTGCTACACATGAGATCTGTTAACAAACATGGTATAAAGAGAGAAATCACCTTTGCCCCTTTCCCCTTTTCTTTTTCGTTTTGTTTTGTTGTTATTGATGATGTTGAAACTTTACGCTAAGAAAAGTTCTGGAAACGTTATGGTGAAAGGAAAGTAAGTTCTTCTTAACCCTTATAATGTCAGCATTTTCTGTAGCTAGCATTTAAAATATAAAAAAAAAAGACGGAGAGTGATTATTTTCTCCTTTACGGTGCTTTCGAGATAACCTACCCGCAGGAGATAGAAACGCGTAAAGAGAATGTTAACGCGCAGTGCTTGTGTAACAGCCCTTCAGTCTAACCAAGGCAGGTCTGGCAAAGGGAAGTAATTAGGCCGAATAGAAACATTCTACGTTATGGGCAAGGCAGGATTAATTGTATAATTGTGAGTAACACTAAACCATGATAAACCACAATGTGTATTGTTTGGTTTGCGACGGGTGGGTGTGTCGACCAGAGCAGCTTGACACAGGCTGATCCTTGGTATCCACATTTACGTCATCACTCCTAATATCCTCACAAGAGATGCCAAGCGAAAAGTGGGTTTACTCAGGGGCTTCGTTAAAAGTAAATTTTAGCACAAACTACACAGAAAACAAGACAAACAAATCCCCCGCATAACAGTCAAACATGACTAGCATACATTCACACACAATATTTTTAGGTATTCCACCCGCACATGCTATTCAAAAATAAAATACAGTGGCGGCTAACAGTCTGAACAATTATCGTTGTTAACACACACTCATTAACCCTAACACATACGTCTTCCATCTTGCTCTGTGTACACACTACAGAGAAAATGATACACGCAATTTCCCCGCATTCCAATCGAACTCGTCATCATTAGCATGATCACAGCTGTCTTATACAGTACACACAGCACACAGAAAATAACGCTCGAAGATCTCACGTTAGCTACAACATTCACACATACATATTTCATACACATATTCCACCTCACAGAATTTGAAAACTTAAGAATCATTTGGGACCTGGTAGACTAGCTAAAGCGGGGGATTTGGCTCGTGCCTATCCAGACTAAATGATGCGTTTATGTTATGGGCTCTTCTGGCGCTATCAAGGCAGTAAGCGGGAACTCCTGGACTTTTTTTCTTGTTACTAGCAAATGTCTATCTGATTGATGGAAAAGCAGTAGATCAATACTATTTTTTAAAACCAACCCCCCCCCCCCAATCCCCTTTCCATCCGCACAAAAAAATTGGTAACATCTATTTCGCTTGGCCAAAATTACTCTTTGGTATAGTCTGTCCCTTGTTATTATTTCTCAAGATAATATCCATTTATTCAAATAACTATAACTGTACATTGAAAGATATAGGCCATTCGATACAAATAATTGATCTTCATTCAAAGTTTGAAACAATATCTTCTTTATCATCCTTACCATCAAAGGGGAGAGCAGAATGAAATATTCACAAAGGAAAGATAATGATATTTCCGCAAAACAATAACAACAAAAACACTTTGATTACTACAACAAAAGATACATATTCAATTCTTTTAGTACCTGATGTCTGATTTTGTAAGACAGAGGCATTGGCGCTGTGTGCTATCACTAAATAAAGTCATCCTTACACCCCAAACTTTCTTGCTATCCGTCGTGCTCAACAATGATGACAAACACACAAACTCATCAAGGCACACCATCAGTCCTTACGTTTCTGAAACTAAGTCACTAAGAAACAAAGAAACTGACCACTCAGATAGAAATGCACACTTTCGACCTTTACCTTTCTGAAACTTCTCCACTTCATTTCACAAACAAACACACCAACAAGATAAACAGACTCTGCCCTTTGTTCTCCAACGTTCTCTTGGCTTAACTCGCCTAATAAGAGGTTTTTACAGTAAATTATAGATAATTTTGGCATGGCTCCCAGCTGCTTGCGGCTGCCGGTTCTAGCTACTGTAATTATTTGCCCTCACAGGGTGACACATTCCTTTTGCTGCAAACTGTTAGTTGACGGAGCAAACGGCTACTGGGTTATCTCAGTCTTGTTGTGGTACACACGTCAGATGTATCTGAAATTCCCTCCTTCACTTGACTGAACTGGCAAACCATCTCACTACCGGTATAGTCATAAGAACGTGTCTGTTTCGTATGCAGTTCAGTTTTTGAGACATTGATGCTGGAGATAATGCCGGCACTTGGTTAAACTAACGACAAGCTCTCACTAGGCTACGCTGTTATAGATCATCTCTGTTCTTTATACAGTACAGTTATTAAGACACAATTTTGTTGGGAATCCGACTGGATACTTAAGCAGCAGTTCAATGGACCTGTGCAGTTTGGGCACTAAAAATTTAAGCATTCTCCACAGAGTTAGATGGATTTTTGATGTGGTTGTGTTGTGAACTGTTTTGCTGAATACTGTTTTTTTCTGTTTGCGTGTTCTGTATGTATGTGTTCTTTCGCTTTCGAGGAAGAGATCGTACCGTTAACGATCAGTTATCTGGATAGTTTACAAATTATTCTATGGCTGTGAGCCAGAAAGATCAAATCGCATGAGTTGTAGGTCTGCGCATTTAGATAGCTCAAAGCGAAGAGGGCAATGAGTGAGTTTTATCCTATATGATGTCTGTGTTCAGTTTCCAGTTTTGCCTATAGACCTATGTGACTAAAATGTTCAGCAAAAAGCTGTCAAAAGCTGATTATTCCGGAGGAAGCCTTTTCTCCTTGTGTTGTGGATTTCTGGTTGGCAATGGAAACAAAAGACGGAATTCGGACGAAATAACTCCAAAAGCCCCGGATGAGAAAACGGCTCTCAATGGTGGCGCCAAAACCGATAATCCTGATGGAGCGGCTGACACAGAGATGGCCTACGACCAAATCGCTGAGGACTCGAGTTCTCGGAAAAAAAAGAAAACGAAAACGAAAGTTGATGAAAATGGTGAGTGGGAAACTCTGTCCCCAGACTGAGTCTCAATTCGCAGATGGAATAACATCCGTTTTGGCACTGAAAACATTTTTTGATTTATCACCTATTCCTTTGTATACGGGGAAACATTTATTTCTAATATTCTATGCAATCATTTTTCTGCTTTCTATGTTTTTTCAAAACACATTTTGCTTGGCATGCGAAAGCTTTTGTTTCTTCTTTGCTTCATTTTTATGCATGTATGTCTTCCGTGTTTCGTTTTTTCAGTTTTTTTTTTTTTACAACTTTGTTTTCTATGCCAGCCATTACATGGATTGTCTTTGCCACCATGAACATGCATCAATTTTTTGTCTTCTCATCCTATCAGCATATTCGCAGAATTAAACGTGAAACACCAAAACAAAAACACTTGGCCCAAACCTCTGGTATTAGTGGTATTAATGGTATTAATAATACCATTGGTATTAATGTCTGTATAATGTATTTTTTTTTAAAATATATATTTGAATGATTCTTCTATTATGTTGTAATATTGTGCAGTTTATAAAACTGCTCTACTGTTACTGGCAGACTTTTGAGCTCGGAATTTTTAAAAATGTATTTATATTAACATTTTCACTGTCAGCAAACTTGGAATTTGATGCATTTTAGTTATATTATTTCCTTTATCCGTTCCCATGTAGTTACCTACCACATTATCCCTATGATTTACATTGATAGTAAAAACATAACCACCTTGATAGAAATACGAACAGCATTCTCTTTGAATTGTTGTATTGATCGATAATAAATTATATAATATGGTACAGTTTTGTCTTCTGGACAGTCTTATATTGATTTTTTTCTTTGCCTAAGACATATCGCCAATCTCAGGCATTAATTTTACTAGAATATGTCATCTTAGTATTTTAGGCTGTGTAGCATTGATCTCATGCTTGCGTAGTTTTTTTTTTCTAACAATATACAAGTATATCTTTTGTCTTTTGTCTTGTTTTGTTTCTGTATCATATGTACTTTCCTTTGCCATCATGATATATAGGGCGTGTCAATCTTGCCACTTGGAAAGTCTAGAAGCTGAATCTTTAAACTCCCATGACGATCGATAAGTTGAGTAGGATATTTATGATACGCCTAGTGAACGACGTATAAGTCCCTCAGCACTGTGGTCTCGTCTTATAGCTAGCTTGGGATTTTTGCTAGCTCTATCCATTTTGGTGCCTCTCTGAAACATAATATAAGCTCTTTGACCCATTACCGCAACAGTCCTTCTTATTCACAAGCGATCGATAGTGAAGTATGAATTGTGGTAATGTATTTCTTAAAAGCAAAATCTCTCCATAAAAAATGAGGAATTCTACAATTTATAGGCAGTAAGTGACAGTTTTCTTTTTCTTGTTTTTTTTTCTTCCTTTTTTTCAACGTGATCTGCAATTATTTATCGTTGTATAAATCAAATGAAATGAAAATAAACTCTCTTGAAGAGAAAGAAAATGGAAACAAAAAGACAAAAATCGGCCAAGGTATTTGTTTTTCTATGTATAATGCAATTTTTCTGTTAGGAAATCATCACCTTGAATATCACATATCTGAGAGACTTATGTGAGCAAGCCTCATAATCTATTCAAGGTTTACTGTTTTTGTTGCTTCTGACAGTGGCTGTCGGCGTGCTATATTAATGAACAACCAGCCCTGGCTGACATCTGCCCTACCAGTCAATCAAGCTTTGGTTACCCCAAGGCTACCCTATTAACTTTCTTTTCACCACGAACATCACTGAACTCTAAGATTGAAATTCGCTTTTGAGTGATCGATAGGTAGGCGCGTGATGGTTCACGGCCTTTTGGGGAACCCAGTTTGCTAAACATCCTGGGTTTTGGGGAGGGACTGAGAAACGCGAGCGCCGACTGGTCTGGACGACATCAAAGTCACTACTCACGTTTTTCTATCTCTCGTTACCCCCTCCCTCACTGACAAGCATAGGATGCCGAGAATGGCAACAACCCACGGGAGACCAGTCTCTTGACTGTCTGTTATTTGGAGAGAGGGATAGACAACTCCCTCTCTTGTAACCTCTCTAACAGCTCTCATTTACTTCCCCCTGTCAATTTCGCCATTCTTGGAACAGAATGCTATTTTTGGAGCAACATCAGCTGGGACCCGCAGTCTCCTCACGAGAATTACATCATATGGCTATAATAAATCATCTCAGACTTTATTGGAAGGAGCTCGATTCGCCAAAATAATGCAAAGGTCACCAGGCACGGTTTACAGTAAACTGAAAGTGAGTAGAGGAGAGCCCATCCATCACATTTAGAAGGCTATGAGTAAATAACATTGGGCTTCTCTTCTCTGGGTTAGCCCAGGAGAACTATTGTGACTGGTCTCAAAAGCAGTTTTATCATCAGTAGAGCCACGAATCTCTGTTGGCTCCAACCAGAGATAGATCGCAGAACCCTTGAAATTCGAGATTCCAGTTGATTAAACTCTATCGTAAATCAATAGTACCCTCCTCAGTAGCGGCCTAGGTCTTAAAGTCGACCCGAGTCGCCATTTTATCTGCTTTATCTTGTCACCGTTTCCCTCGAAATTTAGCAAAAAGGTCCGTTTTTGTCCTAGTTCCCCAAGACATTGCTCAAAGGCTCCTGTCACTAATCCACATCTGGCTTTCATTAACATTGACATGGTCTCATTAAGTGTTTAAGGCGAGCTGTGTAATGAAAACCTTCCCAAAAAGTTTAGGCAAGCGGGATTAGCCATGTGCTATTTCCTGCAATGTCTCATCATTCAGCACGTATTGGTTGTATCATGCCAAATCTCGGTGTGTATGTATATGTCTCTGTGTGTGTATATGTTAGGTAGTCAGTAGTCATTGACTAATGTGGCCTTGGCAAGCAGAATACAGGGCTGGTAATCAAATGTTGATGTCGTGTTTTTTACCATTCCTTATTCAAATGCTTCAAATCTTTGGATGCATCTCATGACTGTTGTTCTAGGATACCTATGATATGCATCTTACCCAAGAAAGTCTAGAAGAAAAACAATTTAAAGGACCACAGGAATTGCAGGGACGATAAATAGATTACATATTTCGTTTTTGTATTGTTTGGTAATGTTTTGTTTGAAACAAGGCTGATAGTTTACTTCAGAATGTATTTTTATTGGTTTTGGTTCTACATTGTAAAGGGACAGACCAACATATACAACAGTCCAGCATTAGTTGACTTCTGAATGTTTGGTTTGTCGTTTATTGATGCAATTACGGGTGCCAGACACGTTATTCCGGGGCTGTACTGTTGTTAGAACCTGTGACCCCATTGTCCCATTTCCCTCGTGCTCTTTCCAGGTGCCGCCTACCAGTATGAGGATGAGAGCTCTAGTGACAGCGAAGACGAGGTGCTGAAACATTACCAGACTTCGGTGAACAGAGCCAACAGCATCCGGAGTGCGCGCAGCAGCAAGAGTGGACGCAGCAGGAAGAGTGCTAAAGGCGAGCTCAAGGAGCACTCGGACAGCCCTCACACTCAGTCTCGAAGTATGCACGACAGGGAACACATAACGAGGGATGGGGATGGAGAGATGGGCTGAACATGAAAATGGGGAAGGGATAGGGAAGAATCTTGAAGTCGGTACCTGTTTGCAAATACTTTTAAGTTATGCTGAGTTAATGAATAGTGTTTTAATGAATTTCACATTCCCCGGTGCATGTCTTGCTAATTCCTTCGTCTGGTGAGAAATATCTGTATTTTAGTGTGCTTTAAACGCTTGAAAATATGTAGTACATTGCTCATGAAACGTTTTCAGGAATCATCCCCCCTCCCCCTTCCCTTTTTTTTTTTCAAAAAAATCTTTTCATTTTAAAAACATTAAGGAAAAAAAGAAGAGGGAATGAAAAAGAAAATAACAATATTATTGGATAGTGACCGAGGATGAGGCGTAAAAAGGGCAACAGAATTTTAAGTCCTCAAAAAAATGGAAAATCGGAGATTTAATTGTTCTTTGTTTAATTGTTTGCTTGTTGCTTGCTTGGTTTACTTGCTTTTTTTAAGAAGCATTATTGCTAATCTTGAGATTTATTTATGAAGTTTACCTAACTAAGATGGAAGTCGGGAAACACAAATAATAACTAGCAAGGAAACTTATCTTTTTAATGTTCGGCCTCCGGTTAAAATTGCAGCTGAGAATGTACTAGAGAATAAAACATTTTTGCTTTTATCCCTTGGCCATCCTCTCCCATCTTGACAAAGTAACTGAGTAGTAACTTTATTTTTGTCCCACTTTATATTCTCTTGCATCTTTCTCAATGCTGATTCCTGCACGTGTTCGCACAAACTTTTTCACTCTCTCTCTCTTTCTCTTTCTCTCTCTCTCTCTCTCTCCCTCGATTTATTTGTTTCCTCTCATTCTTTCATGTTGCTAATCCTGGCTATCAAAAATGAATGCATGCTCTAGTCATGACTTGATGACTTTACATATGTGCTCTAACATCTTGTTTTGGATTTCATTATTGTCGCAAATCATCGCCTAGATACTTGTAATAGAGGAAAGTGTAGAAAAAAGACATACAGACACCAAACACATAGACGAACAGAGAGACATACAAGCATACCTACAGAAATACGTATCGCACACTCATTTTAAGAAAGTTTCCATAGGTTAATCTAAAGTCGAAGTCTCTGTAGGTATTGCAGTAAGGTTATGCTGTTATAATATTCCCTCAAGTAAAATTTGTGAAAGTTTATAATCTAGCGGTACTTTACTTTTGTTTTGAAATATTAGCAGTTTCAGACTTTAATCGACTAAAATGATTGTCACAAGCCTATAAATTATATTAATTCTTTGATTATGTTTCCGTGATCATCAAAAATCTTTGCCTAATGGTTTTCAAAACGGTACCTTTAATTTGTTATCAAAGTTAATTGTATTGCAAAACGATAAATTCACTGCTCATGGTTTCAGAGAATGCCCCCCCCCCTTTCCCGTCCCTCCGCCCAAGAAAAAAAATTAGATATTTAAATAGGCAAACAGATGGACACTCAGATAGACAGACATTCAGCGGGCGAACGGGCGGATAGACTGGCGAACGGACGGACAGATAGACAGATAGACAGACAGATAGATAGATAGATAGATAGATAGATAGATAGATAGATAGATAGATAGATAG
>JBCEWB010116935.1:0-11630 GCA_039654565.1 Peronia peronii
TATATGTTATTTGCTTTTTTTAATTGTTTGATTAGTTACCGGTTGGACAGTCGTATATATTTTTCGTAAAATGATCATGATGATGATGATCATCATCATAATCATCATCACCATCATCATCGACTATCATCTTAGCTAGGCCATAGGCCATGGGTCGGAGACCTTCCCTCAATCACGAACTAAAACATTTTATTATTAAATTTTCATTGCAAGGGTTATTGCTTCGCTTCAAAACCCTCTTTCCTAAGTCCCCTGCCTAGATCCATTCCTTGCGCTCTTTTTCCGACATTCCCCTTTTTCTTTTATTATTATCTATTTCTTGCTTAATTATCTCAGAAAACTTTTCACCCTCGCCTTTTTCGCTTTCTTTTTCTTTTCTTCTCTGTTCTTTTCTTTCCTTTACTCTACTTTTCTTTCTTTTCTCTTTCTTTCTTTTTTCTTTCTTTCTTTTTTCTTTCTGTCTTTCTTTCGTGCTGTCTTTCCTTGTTTCTGACTTTTTTTCTTTCTTTCTTTTTTTTTTTTTTCGATTTCTAAATACCACTACTCATATCTTCTTCCCTCTCCCCCACCCCCTCCCCCCCAACTCCTGACTATCTCCTGACCATCTCTCCACCAATCCTGCTGTAAACAAAAAATCTCTGGTTACCTTTTTCTGTTCCCATCTTCTCTTATTCTGTCTCTTCCTAGACATATCGATACGTTGCATTCTTTTATTATTTATTTATTTATCATTCCTTTCCTAATATATTCTTCAGTTCTTCCTTTCAAGTATGTTTTTGTCATCTCTCTGTCTTTCAAATTTCTTCAAGTAGTTTTCTTTCTTTATCATCTCTGTTTGTTTCTCATCCCATGCGCCGCTTCTACTGAATTTTCTTGCCCTTTTTGTTCATATTTTTCTCTCACTGTATTTGTTTGTTTGTTTGTTTGTTTTTATGTTCTTTGCAATTTATTGTTTCCTTTTCACCACCCCTCTTAATTTACTGTTCTGCCACTCTCCCTGTTTCTTTTCATTCCTTATGAGTTCACAAATTGCATTTCAATCCCTGTCTTCCTCCTTTTTATCCATCTATCCTTTTTTCCTTCTGTCCTCCCTGTCTTCTTACAGTAATTCCGTCCTTCTTTCCATCATTCTATCCTTGCTTCATTCCTTCCATCCATCTTCCCTTCCATCCTTTTTTCCTTCCTTGCTTCCTTCTTCCTTCATTCCGTCTCTTCTTCTCTCTCTTCATACACCTGCGCTTCCTATCATCCTTCCTTCGTCCCTTCCATCCATCCTTTCTTCCATCCCCCCTTGCTAACTTCTTCCTTCCTTTCGTCCTTTTCTCTATCTCTTCATACATCCGCTCTTTCTTTCTATCATACGTTCTTCCTCCTTTGATACTTTCATTCCCCACTTTCCTCCTTTTACACAGATAACACGGCAGGTTGTTATCGTTGTTTGTGTGCACTCCACCTATCAATAACTGACCGGCTCAAGATCTAAGCCACTCACTGGCTGCTATTATTGAACTCGCTTTAAGATAACACGGCTAAAAGGGACATCCCTCTTTTACATCAGTTGATAGCTGGTAAGAGTTGTATGGTTTTTTGAAGCGTACGGCATCATGGCGAAGCTACATATTTCTTGTCAATGCAAATCATGCTGTTTTTCTTATACATTGCTTTTATGACTGTTGATCGAATCATCTATGTGCAGTTTTTCTACGGTGTTTTCTTTGTTTGGGGCACTAATTTTTTGTTTGTTTGTTTGTTTATTTTGTTTACTTTGTTTTACTTTTACTTTCTTTCATTGTTTGTTTTTTTGTTTAATATAGCTTTGCTTTTTTTTCCCAGAAGATGTGACACTTAGAACTAGGAAGCTTTACGTTACGTTCTATATACGCCTTTCAACCTCTTGGCGGAGGCTATCTCGACGGTTCTTTGTTGCCAGAAAATTAATCCAGGACTTCACTAGGTCACTGCCAAAATGCATAGAGAATTTACTCATAACAATGAGCCATTTTGACCAGCAGCCAAATTACCTTCCTTTGCCAAGTACAAGAGATTATAACAAGCACTGTAAAGAAGGAAAACGTCATTTTTTCTTTTGTTATTTGAAACGTAAGTAAGAGAAAATTCTGAAAAACTCACCATGTGATGAACATGTTTTTTCTCATCGTGACGATTTTTTTCATGATTTTTCTTTTTGTTTTGTTTCTTTCATGTTTATTGAATAACAAGAGAAAAAGTGATTTTTTTCTTCTTCGCAAAGCCTGTTTTATATCTCTTGTACTTGGCAAAGGGAAACAACCTATGACTCATTAAGATACAAATAAAGAACAAAATATTATTTTGCTTGTTCTGGGGGAAAACAATCATACTTCATCAGCAAATATTGATCTGTTATGGACTAATAGGCACACTCTTTGCTTATTTATACAAGTTGCTTTTAACCGGGTCAGAGGGCACTTTCACATGTCTATTATGCAACGCAGCCAGACAGACAGAGACGCACACGCATCATTAGGCGAAAGGGGCTGTTCCATAGGCCGCTGAGGGAATTTCTTTTCCGCTTGTTGTCTTTTCTACTTTTTTTTTTGTGTCGATAAAACGTTAACAGACTTGCAGACTGGTCGTTGATAGGGAATTTTAATGAGGAGGCTTCTCTTGAACCGGTTAAAAGAAAATACTATTAAGAAAAAGGCGAATTGAGAAAGAGAATTCATGGATAAGGAATGGGCGGAAGGCACGAACCGGAAGAAATTGTGAAAGACATGAGAGAGAGAGAGAGAGAGATTGAACGAGAGAGATATATATAATGTGATACAAGAAAGAGAGACAGAGGGAGAGGTCAAAAAGAAAGAGAATGTAAGGGGCAGGAAAGGGAAGTAAATTAAGAGAGAAGGATAGAGAGAAATTGAGAGAGATTCGAGGGGAGGGGGACGACGGTATAGAGATGCAAATGTACACGGACAAATACAGAGAAAGACAAAAAGACACTCACTCATACAGACATACCCACATATATAAAGAAGCGTAGAGCACACTAAAAAACTTAAAGTTCTGGACAGTGCTGGAACTACAGCCTAGATTAGAACGAGCGGAAAACTAGAGAGCCCTGCAGTCTGACTATGTGATGTGTTCTACTTCCTTTGTTTTTCATCCTCTTTTCTTCTCTTGTTCTTGTTCCTCTCCTTCTCTTTTTCTTTTTCGGACTTTTTATATTCTTTTTTTTTCTTCATCTTCTTTTTCTTCTTCTACATCTTTTCCCTCCTTTTCATCTTTTTCTTCCCTTTCCTCTGAACTTGCTTGTCCATTTCTTAATACCACCCAATTTCTTGAACGAGTCAAATTGACTGACATCACTATGTTCATAGTACACTCAGAGTAGCTGGGTGGCTGATGGCACCTTTGTTTAGGTTATAGAACGTCTTCATGTTGTTTTCTGTGTCGTGATGATAGGAGAGAATGGCTCTCTACTCTTGGCATTCAATTGCTGTTGTAGATATATTATATTGTCTTCAGCTAGAGAAACTGTCTTCAGCTGAAGAAATTATCTGAACTTTATTTTCTCAATCCTTTATCATCCAATTTTTATTGCCGTGTCTGGGATTTAAAAAATTAATAAGCTAATATTGTTACAGTCCCTTTCGTTCGCACGTTATTCCAGCAGATAATTAAGATAAATGAAGGTTCGTTAAACCCGACATTTTTAAATCTTTCAATGCACAACTCGTTTCGTTTGACAATTATTTTAGTTGTTATAATTCTGTCATTGTAACTAATAAATGTTTTTTTTTCAGTTAGTGTCACAATTAATTTGGGCCAGCCTTTGAGAGATTGTGTTCTTTACTATTAAAATGTCCTCTGTTCCTCGTTGGCGAACTGCATTGCACACTGCGGGGATAGTTTTCTGAATAGAGGAAGTGGACATAATACTTGAATTCTGTCTTCAGTAAAAGCTCTGAATTTTAAGTAACTCGACTGCTTCAACATCAATTAATTTTGATATATGAGACTCCATATGTACCTAACAAAACTGAGTGTGAGATAGTTTAGAAATCATGTCCTCATTATCAGATGTGTTGTTCTTCCCCTGGTACCATTCACGACTCAGTCTCTCAAAACAGTCTCTCGATGAGAAAATGACAATGACTCTCCACACTGCAGTCCTTCAGTGCTATAACTGCCCAATCCTTGATATCTTCCAACCATCTTCTGATATCGTTCAGCCATCTTCTACTTTGTCCATACTTTGTTCTGGTGTCTTTGATCCGGCCTTCCAGACACTTGTGCTGACTGAATGATGAAACTGCTTTAAAAAAAAATCAAGCATATTATCTTCGGTTAGAAGAAACTATCATTTACTACCGGAGTATAACTTGATGTTACAAAGGGTACACTGATGGATCAAAATGTTCATAGTTAAACATTGTTAAGATATTCTGCTATTTGTGACAGTGGACAGAGGATTCTGTTAACTATGGATATTCTCCACATTTTTATCAGTTCAAGTAAAGTAATAGTCTTGCAACGAAGATTTTCTGGAATGTTACATCAAGCTGTAATCACAGTGACTATGATGGGAATGTTACTGTTGGTAATGTTAATAGTGATATTGGAAAAATGCAGGTAAGGAATTAAATCTCCCTGTTAAAAGTGTACTCGTCCTCTACCATATTATCCATAGCCATACTCTGTTGGTGATCCTAAGTACAATTATGCCTCTGACGAGCGCCCTTGTGTATTTATCAAAACACCATTTTTTAAAAATTCTTTTTTTCATAATTATGTATGGAACGTTTCAATCTTAAGAAAGTAGGAATATCTGGGCTTTAAGCACGTGCCCAGTTTGGTGAGAAGAATTTTTGTAGGTAAAAATTTGGAATTTCGAAATTTTGCCCTCGACAACGGCGTTTCCACGCTTCATCCGATTTTAACTGGGAAAGGATTCTTTACTATGCATAGAGTACACAGGCCACACCTCCAAAATATGTTGGCATTTATTGGAAAAGGCTAGGCGTCCGGCTTCCGCCTACCCAAGAATCCATGGAATCGTTAAATCACTGAAAAAAAAATGTAGATTCTGACCTTCTAATCTTTCCCATTCCCCTGTGGGATTCGAATTTCGAGCACATGCCTAACCCCTCGGCCACCTCCGACGGCATCGTTATCAGTGCACTGCATCATTTATAGTGTTAATGCCCAGATTCTCGAAAACCTACACCACTCAATCTCTCCCAGCCAACAGTCCAATAATTTCCCCTACGATTCCCCTTCGCCCACCTCATCCTTTTCTTTTCTTTCTTTCTCTCCCACCCATCTGTTTGCCACCTAGCCCGCCCGCCCATCTGTCTCCTTCTCCAATCTCCGGATAATGAAAGCAGCAAAGTTTTTGAGTCGCTTGGCTCATCATTCTCATTATAACAACACCTCATCGTTGTCACGCACAGCAACAATACTATAACAACAATCGCAACAACTACTAACTCACCATCATTATAACAATCACAACAGCAACACACCATCATCACAAACAACAACAACAACAACACTACAGCAGGACTGCAACAATAATAACTCATCATCACAATCACAACAACAGCTATAACAACCATAACAACAAGTACCACACCCACTAGAACAATGGTATTAGACTGTAAATTTATAGTCGTCAATCTCATAACAGATTCTACGCGCTTTTTCAGAGATATGAAACAGACGTTTACACCACAATCCTTTCATGTTACCCTATATATGCTTTGTTTATATTTACATTTATTTCAAGTTTCAAACAACACTGATAGGTTTGGTTTGGCCAGTATTATGGCGTTTTTTAAAAGCCACATCATTCCTGAAGACAGTCCAGTTCTGAAATGTGTCATGGATAGTTTAGGTACAGTTTTTAACAAATCACTATTTTTCTGCTTACATTTATTTCCGTGATTTTCTTCTTTTTTTTTTTCAATAAATAAAATCCAGTTTATTTTGACATTGAATCCTATCACAACCCCTCGAATGTCAACTCAGAGAAATATTTGCTCAAGCAGCACTTGTCTTAGTGACAAACTCTCGGTATTTTATTCTTCTGTGATACTCGTATATGTCTAAAGCCCAATTTCATGTCTGACTGATTTACTTTTATCCGTCTTTTGATGGTTTCCCTGTACAATCTTTGATATATCCAAATTTATATACACTTTTATAGTCCTTTTATAACTCGTAGATGCATCGTCCGTGCGGTATCATACTTTATGTATACTTTAATCAACCTTTTTGACGTATAAATGTACTCACCGTGCTAGGCAGAGTATAGCCATAATCGTGCTGATGTGCCGTTAAATTCCAACACAAACAAACGAACAAACAAACGAGAATTAGATTTAGTATGTGTGTGTGTGCATGCATATCTATGATCATGATTAGTTTTGCTTGTTTGTGTGGGTTTTGGTTTGACAATGCATCAGTCTGATCACAACTACTTTGCGTCCATCACAGCCTATGACTATGTTTTGTATGCCATAGTACGATTATGGTTGTTATGCCTGTGCGCCTGTTTGCGCCGATGTGTTCTCACTGAGTGTTGGTGTAAAACTACATTGTTTCTGTAAAGTCATTCATACTTTTAAACCTTTCGAGTATGAGACGCTATATTATACACGCTTTGTCATAATCATCATCATTGTTATTAATAATAATACCGGTATTAATATTCAGCTACTGTTACTTGAAACTGCAAGTTCTGACATTCGGATTGCCGTTTTTGTTTCCCTCACAAATCTCGCAGATTTCAATCTCATCTCCCGAAGCCACTGACAAATTAGAAGCCCCCATGCGGATTAAAAGCTCTTCCGTCAAAAACAGCGCAATTTCTAACGCCCTCTGATAAAACGCAATGTCCGTGAAAACTTTTTTTCCGAGAAGATGGAACATCAGTCTGGCTCTCTCTCAAGACAAAATGCAGTTCTTAGAGCATGGAATAATGTAATAGGGGTTGTCCTTCATTCTGGGGAAAGTTATATTTCAATAGGTTGAAATGATTGAATATGATTGGGGTTGTTTTTGACCAGCCCTTATTACTTCCCGTTACCAAACATAAAGAGTGTTGAACAAGCGCAGCAAAGAAAAAAAAAAAAGTCATTTTTGTGCCCTTTGCTTATAAGGTATTTCATGAAAATTTCCGAAACATTCCTGGTGACGGAATTTTTTGTTCTTATAGTAATACCTTTATCAACATTTTTTAAAATCTAAGTCTTTCACATGGTAAGAAAGAAAGTGATCTGTTTTTCTTCTTTACACTGCTAGTTTAATATCCCCTGTGTCTGACAAAGGGAAGTAATGGGGTTGGTCAAAAGCACTTCCCAATGAACTGTGATCCATGACGGTATTTTGTCCAAGCACATTAGAACTGGTCGGCCGGTGAGTCACCCCGAGGACAGCACTGTCCTGTCCTGTCCGGTACTTCAAACTGACCATTACATGCTGGACTCCTGAGGAAATGGATTGTGCTCAGCATTGGTTCTGACATGGTCTGTCTCAAATCTGTCCACAAGGCGTGGCTCGGATGAAGGATCCGGCGGGGGGAGGAAGGGAGGAAAGGGAAGGGAATGATAGATGGGTGAATGGAGGGAAAAGCTGTCATGTAGCGTGATTCAATTAAAGCGTAGACACGGAAGAGGGGAAGGGGAGGGAGTAGAGGAAGGGGAATGAGAGGGAATGAAAGAAACAGATGAATGGATGGAAATCTAGCAACCTATCCATTAACTTACAGCGGACATAGTGCAGCTGTTAAAGCACGATCACGGCTATATATTGCATTTAGCACGGTAGAACTCCCATAGGAGGTATACGGTATTCCCTCGTTTATCGCGGGCTCACTTTTCGCGGCTTCACTGTAACGCGTTTTTTCGTTTTTTGTTTTTTTTCACATGTAGAGTCTACATGTATTGTTTCTGTATAGCGGGGTGAGCCGCTATAAATAAAGTGGTGCATACCCCATATAGAATTAAAAATTATATGTAGACTCTATATGTTTAAGATTTAGAATTTTCTCACTGTAACAAATATACGGTAAGTTGGTGTGTGTAACACTAGAGAGGGTTGATAACAGTGTGGGGAAGTTTATAAAGGTTTAAAATGTATTATGTAAATAACAAAATTAATATAGCATCCTTACTTCGCGGATTTTCACTTATCGCGGGCAGTCCTGGAACCTAAACCCGCGATAAACGAGGGAAAACTGTAAAGGGAAAACTGTAAAGGTATATAGAAAAATGTATATTATAATGAGTATGATCAAAATATGTAGAAGGAAAAACTTTAAGCAAAGGATATGTGTAAACATGCAGTTTGCCGTGTGGCTTGGGGTAATCTCACAATTTTCTTAAACAGGATATGTTGATGATTTTTCAATTTTAATTTTGGAGCAGAGACTCGTCTTGCACAGTGTAAGAAGTTCAGGATGGTTTGTGACTTCGTGATACAGGAGAAGAAGCCGTCCTCATAGTTCGCGTGGGGGCGGGGCCGGGCGGGGAGAGGACAAGGAATTATGAGCAGGATGAACACATAGATGAAGTGGAGAAGACTGAAATATGTAGACTGAGCAGTAAGATCATTCTTCATAAAATACATTATACTAGTGTTACTGTAGTAATGATATTGCAGTTCTGGAAGATTATACTTATGACAGTATTGTGGCCATGGGCACAGTAAATCGTTCTCTATGTACATGACAGCCACTGCTACAGTAGGGAGGGTTTGGAGATGAAAACCAAAAAAAATTTGGAGGCAGGGATATAGATGTATGGATGGAGAAAGAGAAAGAGAAGGATATAAGGGGTAGTGGATGGAATGGAACAGAAAGAAGCAGAGATGAGTAGCATGAGAGAGAGCGAGAGAAAGAGAGAGAGAGAAAGAGAGAGAGAGAGAGAGAGAAAGATTGGCGAACTGGGAATAGTATTAAACCATTTTTCATCGGATAATTTGATTTTCAGACAAGTTTGATGGCTGGATAAAAACCAATCACAGAGGACAAATGGCGGCCAGCACTCTAATTTATGGTAACAACTCAGAATTTTTGATGGTGTAGTAGATCTACCAATTTAGTCACGAATATTTTGTATGTTGGAGAGATTTGCGCAATTGATAACGATGATAAATCCTTGGCAGTTTCTAAAGCATAATGACGGTATTATCTTTCAGCAACGGTGAATTTCAGTAACTGCACAGTGGGACCGCTATTACAATGAGTATTGACTTTCACCAGACAAATTACTTCATTTTTGCCAGACACAAAGGCTGTTGATCAAATTTAGTAAAAGAGGGAATATTTTATTGTCGTCTTATTATTTTTATTATTATTTTGCTTGAAAGACAAACAGTAAAACTTCTGAGCCTGTTTATGGTGTAAGGTAAATGTTTTCTTCTTATCATTATAGTTTTATCAAACATATCTGTGATTAATATTTCAAATAAAAAAAGATAAAAGTTCTTTGTTTCTTCTTTGCAATGTGGTTCTGTATCTATGAGCTAAACGAATGCTCGTTATAATGGCTGAAAAGTTATTGTTGATCAACGCTAACGGTACTAACGACTTCTCTTCCATTCATTCTTCTCAGACCATTCTTTTATCCTGTGTCACACGATAATTTTACTGTCACTCACAGCTGTTTGGTGTCAAATGGTTGGCGTCGCTCAAACCGTATTGGGACTGGGGATGTTGAGCATGAGAGAGGTAGAGACGACAGCCATGTTGATGGAAGTTAATTATTGTACAAGCACTCGCTATTGCTGGGGTACTGAAAGGGATTGTAGCTGGTGTACTGTTATTGTGTGATGTGTCTACACTTGGCATGAATAGGGGTACATGAAAATGAATCATTTGCTTTTTTTATACATTCATCAAGTCCCTTTATTGAACATATGAAAATCTAACAGCTGTTGATTTGAAGAGAATGAATTCCTTAGTTTTTTTTTAATTGAGGCATGCTGGATGACAAAGTCAGAAAGACTCAGTATATATACACAGTGTGTTTTTCTTATCCTGAACACTTTTTCACATTTTTGTTTTGTTTTGTTTTGTTTTATTTGTTTGTTTGTTTAATCAGATGTTTCAAAATCAGAGTGCAAAATTAAATTGTTTTTTCTACAATGTTTATCCACATCTGATATAAAAAAGGTCAAGTTATCTCAAGATCGGTTTGTGCAAAGATCTTGATCTATGAAAGAATGACAGGAAGCAGTGATGGTATGAGTATTAGTTTATACTAATCTTGGCGCAAAGTAGCAACTGTATAAAGTGTCACTGTAACAAAAATTTGATCAGCCATGATTTTGCAGGGATAACAACCGTCAACCTTATAAGCGCCAAGTCTTTGACATCTCTTTCAAAATCAGAGACCGGCTACTGCAAGTCATTGCATGCTCCATAACAGAATTGTTACCGAGTGGAAGATGTTGTAATTCTTTTCCAGAGATGTCCTTAGATCTTTGAAACTCACAGTCTTATAGGGTTAAATCCTGAGTTCAAAGCCTTTTTTTTTCCTTTACCGTGTCCCTACGTCACCGTGAGAGATGGTGTTCATTTTAGCCCTTAACTGAAGTCATTTGGCCACCTCTTGGCGAGTTATGTACGAGCTTGTTTTGTCCGCTTGCAGCTGTGAACTAGGACCTGGATGTCTGCAAACATTGTCTAGTCCACTTCTAGATGTTGCCAGTCTGTCTTTCCCTCTGTCTATATACTTTTTTTTTTCACGTTCTGCTCTTCTGTTACTTATAGTACAGTTTTAGTAAGATCACTGGATCGTATTTTATAGTTCAAGCTCTGGCACCATCTCAATTTCTGGCACATCTTCATTAACTCTATTACTACCTATAACTCTTGTTATTACCATGAGCCTCTTTCTACTCTCGCAGTACACAACGAACTACTTATTTTTCGGGTTAACCAAAGTGCATCTGGTAGATTTACACATTACGATGTATGAAACAAGCATTTCTCCTTTTATCACAATTAGGGAAACGTTTAAAGAAGAAGTAAGCAATCCAAATCTAACAGTAAAATGATACCATTATTAATACTAATATTACTGATGTTGGCAATAATAGTAATAAATGTACTAATAATAATAACGAAAAGATTATAACTTTCAACCTGACCAGACCGGTAAACTCCGTCTTGACAGGAGAAAAAGAAGAAGGAATGTCTGCCGTGGGTATCCTCTGTATCTATGCATATTTCATGAGCTACTGTCTGAGGAATAAGCTGACTTAAACATGTCTATGTTGTTGAGGACGTTTCTGGATGTGGTTGACCTTTACTTGACTTTTCTCACTACTTGTAAAGACAAGTGCGTATAATGGATATGCTGGCAAATTTTCGGGAATATCCTAAGCTCTAGGTCGGGGTCTTTGCCAGTGTCGTGGTGGTTATTATTTTGGGTCTTTGAAGAGCGAGGACCAACAATAACACATGTTTATATAAAGATATAAACGGATAGAAAGATAAATAGAAAGGCAAACAGACAGACAGACAGACAAGCAAGCAAACAGGTAGCCAGGAAGAGATAGATAGATATATAGACAGACAGATAGATAGATAGATAGATAGATAGATAGATAGATAGATAGATAGATAGATAGATAGATAGATA
>JBCEWB010116946.1:1581-11630 GCA_039654565.1 Peronia peronii
GCAGAAAGGGATGGATCCAGGCGCAGGCGAATAGCTGAACGGATGGATGGATGGATGGATGGATGGATGGATGGATGAGTGGATGGATGGATAGATAGATGGATGGGTGGGTGGATGGATGGATGGATGGATGGATGGGTGGATGGATGAACGGACGGAATGGTAGGATGGATGGATGGATGGATGGATGGGTGGATGGGTGGATGGATGGACGGTCGGGTGAGTGGATGGACAGATGGATAGATGTGGGGATGAATGGATGAATGGATTGATAGATGAATGGATGGATGGATGGGTGGGTGGGTGGGTGGGTGGATGGATGGATGGATGGATGGAATGGTGGATGGGTGCATGGATGGATGGATGGGTGGGTGGATGAGAGAGTGGACGGACGGACGAATGGATGGATAAGTGGATATTACCTTTCCCACATCTTATGTCCAGATGACACACACATAAAGGACAGAAAGACGGCATCTCTTTCCCTTTCACCACCACCTGTGCCAAGCTGCGTTATGTACACAAATAAACAAGTTCCTAGTCATACCACAGACATCTTTAGCCACAGGAAACAGGTAGACTGGACTACCTGCCACCAACACTCTTGTTTTGACAGAAGGTCTCATTAAAAAGTCTTAGTATTCTTTCTAAGTACATCCACATGCAGTCGCACTGATAACTGATCTATGTTACTGAATACATTGAGGAAATGTAGATCACTACATGACGCTAGTTGATCACCGCGACAAAAACAGATTAGGAGAGCCGAACATGTACTTCGGCCAAACGTCTTATCTGACACCACAGGTAAATTATTTCTTTACTTAATCAGTTACAATTTTCCACACTATATTAAAGACAACCTTTTACATCACTCTGTTTTTTTGTAAAAATCTGCTTTTCGTTCACTATATTTTGTCTCGCTCATACTTTAAGATACCTGCCAGAATCAGTCCTGGCTATTTACGAAGAAAAAGGGAGGAAAATGTTTCATTTCATCATAACTAGAACATCTAATACATGTCCTATTTCAAATGGCCCAAGATTGTAGTTGAACTTTGACACTGGTAACAAAACCTTTGCAAGCAAATGTAGTAAAAGACTCAAATATTCAGCTTCGGTTTGAACTCAGTTTGGCAAACAAAACAAAACAAACAAACAAAAAATCACTGACATTAGATAATTATCGTATGAACTTGATAATGTGTTAAAAGAGAAATCGCAAAAGTATCGCAATCGTCGAGCGTCATTCTTTTCCGATAATGTCTTAATTCATTTCAGCACTTCTGAGATATTTAGAACGAAACTGTCTATTAGCACCAGTCATTTGATCTGATGCTATGGTAGCTAGGACGTTTTCGTTGTTGCCCCCGACGAAGAGCCGATAGGTTCGAAAATTTGGCCAGTAATGTATTTTTATTGAAATGTTTAACATATCGAGCCCTATAAACTGTTGTTTGTTTCTGTCAATGTATCAAATTATTTGACTGTAGACAACTCGTCTTAAAGTGTAAGACATTTGTATGAAATGATAAGTTATGGCATTATAACATTTTTGAATTAATGCATAGTTCTACTGTCGAATTTCCTCTTTTTTTTTTTTTAATTTAGTTACTTACATTATGTGTTCACCCCCCATTCTCATGAATAATATGAGACAGACAACGGCTATATTTTGGCATAGATCTGACGTAAGTCTTTATCGCGAAAAATTGACAATGTGATGAACTTTCTCCAAACTGGAGATTTGCAAAGAAGTGCCGTGTTCTGTCATAGGATGTCAGACAAGTGGTCGAGTCGCTAATACAGCTGAGAATGTCCGGTTTGTCCTTGGGACTGTGGCAGTTTGACCCTTGATCGGCCAGACCACTGACCTCTCAGGTAAGCACATATGTTGTTGATGGAGGCGAGTCTAGGCGTAATTCTAACCCCGCCAAACAGCCGGTAGTCATTGAAGGCTGACTGTTTACATCACCAGATTTAAAACGTCATCGCGCTAAAACCAGTAACAAGAGGCCAAATTTTAATTGTCGACTTTTAAAAATCTCATCCATATCAATCATAATGCCAAAAATGAGACGAATTAATAAAACAAAAATAAGTCACTTGAATACTTTTATCAAATTCAAATATCATGCTAAAATAATAACATTTATAAAAAATAGCCAAATTAAGAGAAGGCCGCCAAATCTGTGAGCATCGTGCGTGTTTAGCTCACCACAATGTCGTCGTCTCAGAATGAAAGTGTCCTAACTACATAAGAATCTTGTTTCAGTTACAACAATTTAACTCTGGATCCAAGATCTATGGCCAGCCTTCCATAAATCCGGTTACCTGACCTGAGTATAGGGAGGTCTAGAAGCACTGAATTATCAAGTTAATGATGGACTGCCAGAGTTCCCCCCCCCTCCCCCCAACACACACACAGAAGAATCTTCTCTCATCTGTAAAAACAGACGGGAGAAATGCCTGGCTTCTTTTCCTCCTTTCATTCTCTATTTCTTGTCTTTTTTCTCTCTTACTTTTTTTTATTCTTCTCCCTTTCTCTGACATCTTCAACTTCTTTCTTTTTTTTCTTTTCTTTTTTTCTTTCTCTCTTTCTTTCTCTTTCCTTTTCTTCCTTCCTTTCTCGTTCTCTCTCTCTCTCGTTCTCTCCGGCGTTTCTTTGTGCTTGCTTACTTTCTCTATCTCATTCTTTCGTTCTCATATTCTTTTTTATTTTCTTCTTTTCTTCCCTTTTTCTTTCTTTCTTTCTTTCTTTCTTGTTTTTGTTCGTTTTTTTCGTTCTCTTTCTCTTTCTTATTTTTTTTCTTTGATTTCTTCTTTCTCTCTCTTTTCGTTTTCTTTCTTACTTTCTTTTATTTTTCCTTCTTTCCTTTCTTTTTTATTTTCTTTTTCTCTCAATTTTTGTCTTTCTTAATCTCTTTCTCATGTTCTTTCTTTCTATCCTTTATGTATTTCTTTCTTTTTGTTTTGTCTTCTCTCTCTCTCTCTCTCTCTCTGTCTCTCTCTTTCTTTCTTTCTTCTTTACTTAGGAATCATTTCACGTCTTTCTAAACAAATTATCAGATTATCATTTAAAAAAAAAAATCAGAATAAACATTTGCACATAACCTTACTTTAGTCCTGGACTCTCTAAGGGTTAAAGAATAGTGGACAAACTATTGTCCAACAGTTTATCAGCCAAGCTTGTTCTTGGGTCTCTAAACACGACCACTACAAATCTCACTGATGACCGTCACACCGTCATAGACAGACACCCCCCCCACCTCCCTCCTCCAACTTAACTCAGAAGATGAGTGTATGTGGTTATAACAAGACACTGAACCGATAAGACCGGATATTTACCGCGACATGCAGCGCCACCAAGCGTGGAGAGTGTACAGCCTGTAAACAACAATGGCGGCAATCATGAAACCAAGAAAAGGAGGGTAATCGATACATTTGCTCTAAAAACTACAATTTGAGGAGAATCAGAATCTTACCTGGACAAAGATCGTATATTTTTGCAGAAAGACCCGTCAAATTTCTACATGGACTGATATGCTCGCTTGAATGAATCATGATAAGCACCATTATCATGTTGTACCCTGCTGATCATGTGATCCCATGCACAAATCGTTAAAACACTGTGTTTTCTAAAGTTTAATTTCCCTGGTTTGTCAAAAATAAAGTAAAAAAAAAAAAAAGATGTCGGTAAAGTTGAAGTATGATAATAGACTTCAAGGTAAGTTGTGCAATTTTGAAAAACCGGAGGTAACTTAATTTGGTAAAGTAACGTTTGTAATCTTCTTGAACAAGAGATTTAATTTAGAAAGATCGTTACCTCCTAAGATAAACAAGTCAAAAGCTGATCTTTACAGAAATAAGGCAAATATATTAATATATTATAGAACTGTTTTAAAGATATAACAGAAAACAAACACACACATTAAAACAGCGCGCTAAATTGGCGACAGAGGTACCAATGACTTTGTTTACCTTCTTAAACAGGCAATCTCGACCTCTGCCATTTGAATAGTACTCATTAATTCGTTATTGACAATCCGCGTCAACATCCCAGGTGCGTAAAGTACGTGCGTAAAGTACGTGCGTATCTTGATGTGGGCCACTGTTTTCGTACTGTCGTACGTGCACTGGCTGAGTACGAACTTGATGTTGACACGAACTCATACAGACAAAATGTGACACACAGACAGACTCGCACAGAAAGTGACCCGGGCAGAATGTGACGCATAGGCAGAATGTGACACATACACGCAGCCTCACACAGACAGAATGTGACACACAGACAGACTCGCACAGACATAATGTGACACACATACAGACTCGCACAGACAGAATGTGACACACAGACAGACTCACACAGGCAGACTCACACAGACAGAATGTGACACACAGGCAGACTCACACAGACAGAATGCGACGCACAGACAGACTCACACAGACCGACTCACACAGACAGAATGTGACACACAGGCAGACTCGCACAGACAGAATGTGACACACAGACAGACTCACACAGACAGAATGCGACACACAGACAGACTCACACAGACAGAATGTGACACACAGACAGACAGACTCACACAGACAGAATGTGACACACAGACAGACTCACACAGACAGAATGTGACACACAGACAGACTCACACTGGTAGAAAGGGACACACAGACAGACAGACTCACACAGACAGAATGTGACACACAGACAGACCCACACAGATACAAAGTGCTCAACAGCTCTTGTGTCTAGCAAAAGGAAGTTACAGGGCTGGTCACACCGATCTCCCATAGGGCCGTCCTCACCAACAGGACAGCAAGATCGACAAAAGGTTCAGGTGTATCACGTGATCAGACAGAGGTTGAAAGTGCATCACGTGATGAGTCAGCAGTGCAGGCCGGGAAGTTAACGGCCAGGAACAATTAGCGATAATGAATTTTTCATTGCTAATGCGAAATCATTCTACCTACCAGCAGCTTGGCTTATCGCTGGGTGGTGGGAGGGTTAAAAATAGATCTTGTGGAATCTCACACCTGTGGATGTGTGTCTTTTTGTGTGTGTTTGTGTGTGAGTGAGTGAGTGTGTGTGTGTTCGTACGTGTCTGTATGTGCACCTTTGTTTGTGTCTGTGTGTCTGTGCGTTGTGGTATGTTTGTGGCGATGTGAGCTTGTGTATATGTCCGTATGTGTTTGTATGTGTGTGTGTATGTGTGTATTTGCGTTTGCGTTTGTTTGTGACTGAGTGTGCTCTATCAGTATGTGTGTATGTGTATGTGTGCGTGTGTTTCTGTGCATAATTGTGTGTATATGTGAGTGAGTGAGTGTGTGAGTCTGTGAGCGCTGATTGTACACACATTATGTAGGTAGAGGTGAGTGAAATCTCCAGCCAATGATTGCCTGTTTTCACAGCTCTATCGTGGTTGGCATTGCCGAGATATGGGGAAATTTACTAACTCAGATTGTGTCAAATGAGGGGCGAGATAAGAACACAGTGCCATTGAACACAACAACAGCATTGTGGGGGCGGGGGAGGGAGGGGTGTGAAGAAAAGAAAGAGAGGAGAGGGGGGGGTAAGTGACAGATACACAGTGAAAGACAGAAGAATAAGGAAGAAAAAGGAAGAAACGGAAGAAAAGAGAGACAAAGGGTGAGAGCGAGAGAGAGATAACACGAGGAAGAGAGAGGGATGGGGAGGGAAGGGGGCAGATAAGGAGCGAGAGAGAGAGGAGAACGAGAAGAAAACGATGAGGAAAGGGAAAGAAAGAGAGAGAGTGTGTGTGGGTGGGTGGGTGCGGGAGAGAGAGATATCACGAAAGAGAAGAATAAGAGAGAGGGAGCGGAGCACATGGGAGAAAGGGGAAGATGGAGGGGGAGAATAAGCGACATGTACACAACAGTATTACACGAGGGATGATCAAGTATTACAAATCTCCGAGACTATGAAGAAGTGGTCAGAATTTCATGACATTTTCAGGGTTAGTACATCATTTAAATTCAGTAAGATGTGGAAAACTTGAAAAATTTCCGTCGCATCGTTTTAGCCTTCACCGTGTACCGTAGCACACAACCCCTATACAACAGCTTTAACCTTAGAGAAGCAAGCCATGTTTCCCTTCGCGGTGTTTGACTGTTGTGAAATTCTGTCTGAGATTTGTGAAGGACAATAATAGGGACTATTATTATGGCCTTTCTGATAGATTGATAACAGTTGATGAAACCTGGCCTCACCTGAAATAAAATGCCACTCAAAGCAGTGAAAAACACCCCTAGAACCGTCCCCCCCAAAAGATGAAGATGAGCCGTTTCGCACTGAGGATCATGCTGACCGTTTTTTAGGATACGGAATATATTTTCAGAAGAACAAACCAATCAACGGTGATTATCATTCTGAATTCTTAAAAAAAACAAAAAAAAAAAAACCTAACAGATGAACATGTAACAAAATGGTCAGGATAGCTCTGCATGCCATCCTCGACATTCCAGGCGAGACATCTCTTCTCTCTCTCTCTCTCTGCTTGCTCTTGTCTTCTGTCCCGATTTCTTTCCTCTTTTCTTCTTGACGTGTAAACGTATCTTACCGTGTTTGACACAATACAGCCGTAAATCGTGCTGATGTGCCGTATAAATTCCAACACAAACAAACAAACAAAATTTTTTGCAGGACAACGCGCCATCCCATCGAACTGCAGTTCAATGGCTGATGCAGACAGTAAGTTGTGGCTTGAATATTTTACCTCATCCTGCCGATTCACCTAGACCAGCCCCTTCAGACTGTTTCTGTTCCCTACATTGAAAACACACCTTACAAGAGCAAAGTCTGACGACGAAAACAACGTTTCTGAATGGTGTAAAGCCCAGCCCAACATACTCTACTTTCAAGGTCTTTTCAAGGTCAAAGGAAGACAGGAGAAGTGTGTCGCTTTGGATGGTGACTATGCTGAAAACTGACAATGATCAGGCAAAATTTCATGAAATTCTGACCACTTCTTCACAGTCGGAGAGATTTATAATTGATCATCCCTCATGTAATTGTATTGTCCATTACGGCCGGGGCAAGGCATGACCATGGATGGATGGGATTTCCCAGAGTATTGCTGATCCCCATTCCGACATTCGTAGGAATGTAAGAGCTAATACTGCTCAAAGTTATAGTTGACTCGACCCGGGAAATAAGAAAATTTCCTAAACTTGATGAACAATGCGCTCTGTCAGAGTTAATTAGATGTTCCCCTCTTCTTATCTCCCCTGACATGTAGTCAAAGAAAGATAATAAATACAGTTGAACACATAAACCAACACATCGGTAGACAAACGGAGCAAGAATATGCATGCAGAGAACGACACCTTATCTCGGGTGTTAACCGCCATTTTTGGACATGAGTGAACATGTCTGATTTCTCTTTGTCTTGGTATCTTGCACAGATTCATGCCAGCGTTCCGTGTTAATGTTAACAGTTGCTTAGTTACATTCACAAGTTCTTGTGTTACTTTTTCTTCTTCATACATTCCTTTCCCATTACTTGGGCTGCACTTTGAACCTCGTCTGTCTTGTATTAAGTTTTTCTTTATAATTTACACTCATGCATACCACTTTCATTTTTTCATTTAACATCAAATCTGTTTATAGCAAGCACTGATTTTTCGTTCCTCCTCTAACAGTGAACACATATGAAAACTCTAGTGGAAAAACCACATAAGTCACATTTTCTACAATGGGAGAAAAAACAGAAATGAAAGTCTAGAAGTCTATAGTTTTTCACTGTATACCCTTTTAAAAACTCTCTTTTTAGCGGAACTTCCCACGTGGTTTTTCCGAATTATTGCTCTGGTTAACAAATCTTAGCGGTGTTGCTTTATAACGTCGGGGCAATAACTCTATTTTTCACAAAAATGTGACTTATCTGTTTTTTCCACTGGAGTCTTCAAATGCTTTGTCCGATTGAACCGTTGAAGGATCGATCCGTAGTTTGATCAATACACTGGTTGATTAGTTTTTACCTGAACGAATTCTCCCACATACCTTGGGCGGATCTCTTTATAAAACAAACAAGGAAAGTATATCATGGAAAGGGGGGATCGGGCGGGGGATTAATGAGTGGTGGGGATGGGGGGGGGGGGGGGGGAGAGAAGAATGATTTTAGCAGGAGCAGATAACAAAATGTTCGGTATTGATTTCTCTTTCAAAAGTAGAACTAAGGCATAGAATTGTGATACGCGTATAAAAGATTAACCAATGTCAACAACAATAACAATAAGAGGGATGATAACAAAGGCTTTCGTATTATGTCCAGATCAGCGCTAGTTCTGTCTGGTGTCAGTCGAAGACACAACAACAAATGTGACTGAGACCCCGTGTTTCTGGTATAAAATAACATTGAGTGATAAATGATGATAATATAAATGCAGAGGCAAAGAAAAATGAGACGTGACATGATGAAATCCGGCGCTCATCAAACCGGGGCGATCTGAGAAATCACCTGTTTTTTCAACAGTGAATAAATTTTGAACGCATTGTTTTTTTTCCTTCACAGAACCCTTCTATACCAATCCTAAGATGCATTTCAGAGTTAAATTTGCTGAAATAGATTGAGCAAAAGCCCAAAAATTGTAATTAAATGGCTTGGTCAAATAAGAACTAATAAGGGAATGGCCATTTTCTCACTAAATTCAACTGCAGCAACAGGTCACACCCATCGTCTTTAAATGCCAATATCTCAACTTCTACTTCAGGTAGAACAATCATTTGTTCACACACAGAGAAAGGGAAATAAATAATCTTTACAGTGATACCAACAACTCCATATGCTCAAACTTTGACGAGAGCCTGATGTCATCGTGTCGGATCTCAAATGATAAATGTAAAACAGTTGTAGTGAATGTACACACACAATCATGTGCCAGTTGACGTTCAGTTTTATGTTAGAATGTGTACAAGCCACTTTACTCCTATTGTCTATCATAGTGAATAAGTCTGATTACTGGTGTTGGTTTTGGGTTTAGAGACATACCAGCATGTTTAAGGCTATGCTGGACAAAAACGATTAAAGGGCGCAAGGTGGCATTCGTCATACCCTGCCAAATAACTGTTGACTGCACTGTCATACTGTGATCTTCACAATAAAACAACTTAAGGTCTCAGGGTGATTTGTGGAAGTTTCTAGCTAACTTTTCGAGGTTATACAAACTATTGAGAAATACTGTGATCATTCAAATATTTTATCTAGCCTCTTTATTCTTTCTATTAATGACCCTCCCCCCTCTTCCCCCGCTCTCTTTTTCTCTCTCTCTCTCTCTCTCTCTCTCTCTCGTGCCCACCTGACACCCCCCCCCCCCGTCTCTTTTAAGCCGACCGAAATAGCACATAATATGGCCATATCTCCTTCCATCGCCACATTCCCGGCCACCCATTCCTATGGACAGCCGATCCCCTGTCCACCCCCCCTCCCCCGCCCCCACCTCGTCTCGCAACTAGAAACCAAAATTTGACGAAATTCCGTTTTTCATCAGGATATACCTATGACGTCATCCACTTATTTATTTAGAATTTTCCCACCACATGACGAAACAACACATTGTATCGTTCCATTCTCAACAAAAAAATGTCTTCAGTTCACTGAGAGTTAAGAGTTTGCATAAAGTAAATCTTGATTTTGCAGAAACAGAGAATTTCTGGGAAAAGTTGATTTGCTAAGGGATGTTAGAGGAGTTTGACTGTGTAATCTGGGGACTCTGATAAGGTGGGTTCAAACCTGACCTTCTTAGGACAGATTGGTTCAGCTAGGTGGTCCATACATGGTAGGTGGACAGGTGGACTGGGAGGGAGGGGGGTAGGTAGGACCGGGGAGAGGAGGGGAGGGGAGGTGGAGAGGGGTACTGGGACAGCATTGATAACATCCTGACATTCTTTCTCCAGATTGTCCCGCTTGTCCACAAATCTCAGTGGTTGGAGAGAGAGAGGGAGAGAGAGAGAGGGGAGAGAGAGAAAGGGGGGAGAGAGAGGGGGAGAGAGAGAGGGAGAGAGAGAGAGTGGGGAGAGAGAGGGGAGA
>JBCEWB010116957.1:0-11629 GCA_039654565.1 Peronia peronii
ACGTTAGAATGGACATATCCACTTTTTGATACCATTTTTATACGCAGAAAAGGCAGGGCTTTTAAGAGAAAATAAAAGTCCAAAATCGCAGTTTTTTAGCAAAATCCAAATTTCAGGACCCCCCCCCCTCCCCCCCCTCTTCCTTAAATATAATCAATAACATCAGATTGAGGCAAATTCGAGAATTTTGTTACACTTTGATTAGCTTATGAATTTAAATAAGTTCTAGATTAACTCTCAGCATAATATTCCTTTCAAAATATTTTAATTAACAATGAAGTGGACAAATGGCGTCATCTCAAATTAGATTTGGAAAGCGTTTTGATGTCTTGGTCCAAAGGTAACTCGTTGTAACTCTTAGAATGCTGGATCCGTAAAACATACGTTATGTAACCGAAGAAATGTGTCTGATGTCAAAATGTTGTGCACAGAGTTAATTGGAGTCAGTGGAATGGGAAATGTGCGTTCTTCACATCACATTAAACCAGAATGGTTTAGGTCATTATGCTTTATTTGCCAAAGTATTCATTTCAATTGTAACTCCTGTGACTGTGTGATCCATAAAATCCTATTTTCTCTTTGACGTCTGATTCATTTAACCCGGCATGGCGAGATATCAATCAAAATGTTATCTGTATGAAAGAATTTCAGTGTTCTTTATAAGTTGGTTCGTTAGTTTGTAAAATTGAGAATTAGCTGATAAGCTTGCTATCTGGATTTCGCTTTTATCTCATAATCTCACTGACTTCAGTTGGTATAAGTAAATCAAATTTTAACAAATTAATTAGTTTCCATCCACTTGTCTTGGAACAAAATCATATTATGAACTGACTTAGATTGGAACTAGATATCCTGGGTTAATCAGTCAGTCAGTCATACAAATAGATAGCTAGTGATGTGTTAGCAAGCTGGTAGATAATAAAATAGCAAGACAGACAGTGAGTCAGCTAAATGAATAATTGCCTCTTTGTTTATCAATTTCTTCTACCTATCAATTAGGAGATGGCTGTGCCCAGTGAACCAACATTTTTTTTTAGTCAGTTCTTTCAGTCACTTGAACTATTAGTGATGCTGACAAATATTGAGTTAACATTGAGCTAAGAACACATTGTTATTTTTCAGAGAGGTCCTGTTCCTTCCGTGTAACCGTTTGTGACAGACATTCCTGCCAGCCATGGAATAGTTTCAGTGTGGCCTTTATTGGAGCTCTGGCATTCCTTGTGAACTGGCGGCCACATGTGGCCTGGATGCTACACTTCATATACAACTTTAAATTTTGACTTTATTATTTTATTCTTAAGGCGTGCGATATGAGAATAAAGTAATTACTTGCAATAGAAGTTACTGGATAAAGCTTTAATTATTGATCTTGAGCTAATTCTGTATTGGGTCAAATACATGTAGTTGTTTAATGAATGAGTGAATATATTTAGTTACATGCGACTATTTCATTAATTAGTGAATTACTCACTAAGCTGATTGGTTGGATGATTGGATTATCCTGTCAAGCATTGTGTTATGAAGACAAAAAGGAAAACAACAGGATGAAATACACTTTGTTTCTCCTACAAAGAAAATTCAAAAAAAAAAAAAACTGTTCACATACACAGTGTACATGCCATCCATGATACGTTCACACTCACCTGCATTATAGACAAAAATATGATGAATGGCGTCAGAATAAACAGGCCTAAGGGGGTGTTGGGGTGAGGTTTTCAGAGATAAGGCGTCAAATTATCGATTTGGGGATTTCAATGAATTTGCATAGTTGATTATGTCTAGATCGCGTATTGCCAAGTGCCAAAACTCAATTCTACCAGTTTCAGTGCCCAAAATGCATTTGAATAATATATTATGCCTCATCATTTTGAATTGTATACTGTATTGTACATTTTTCTATGTCTGTCTTCTTTGTTAACTGAGCTTCACTAAAATCTTAAAATCATAGCTGGTTATTGTCATATAGGTATCAGATTTGGTACACTGATAGACACTTCATATTTGTAGGTATCAGGCTAGCTAATTTGATGGGTTTTTTTTTCTTCACAAAAAGAAACCAGAAATTATTTATTCTTTTAATGTGTTTTTTTTTTAACCTTTTTCTGTCAACATCAACTTTAGAACCCTCCTGTATCTATTTCATTCATCACAGACAAATTAAACCTAGCCTCCATATAGGTCTCGCCTTATACCTAGCCTCCATATAGGTCTCGCCTTATACCTAGCCTCCATATAGGTCTCGCCTTTCAACGTACCCTTATAGAAAGTAAATATCTTTAACGGTTTTGTGAATTTTAAGCGGTTTAATTAGATGTTTATTTTTCAAGATGGTTGCCGTTGTCATAGTAAAAGGCGATCTATTGAAATTTTTGTGACTGAAATAGATTCACAGTAGGTTATCAATTCATAACAAGGACACTTCATTTCACTTAGGCCAAAATTTAAAGAATTCAAAATTTCACCCAGCTTGATAAGCCGTGTTTCGCTGATGATTGTTTTGTTGTTGTTTTTCTTGTTGTTGTTATTGTTGTTGTTGTTCCTCTCCTTCTTCTTTTTCTTCTCCTTTCTTCTTCTTCTTCTTCTTCTTCTTCTGTTTGTTTTGAAATCAAGCATGGTCTATTCTTGTTAACTTTGAGCTCTATACTGTAAAATAGGAAAGGCGTATTAGTATGTGTTTGCAACCAAGCAAGAAGTAGTGACAGGATCCAAATTCAATGACTCTTAACATTTAGATTCTGTGATATGCCCTGTCGTTGTGGTTTATTACTTTTACTGCTGTCCTTCTTCATAAAATATGGAAACAATGCATATATTCAGACAATAAAATATTATTGGATCACATGACATCTGGTTCCTTTAGTTTTTTTTTATTTTAATAACCTTAGTTAAAGCATCACTCCACGGATTTTAAGAAGCTTTTCTTGAATGAGGTCAGTTTGGCTCTGGTGTGATTAACTTGAACTGACCTCTCGAGGGGCGACAATTTATGAGATATGTCCTCATCTTGTGACCAGAGCATTTTTCTCGTGATCAGTGACATCAGTGTGTTTTGAATTGAGCCTGGTTGTACATGTTAAAAAACAGGCTTGTGTTTGGTGATGTTAATGTGCTTGTAATGTCAGAATGTGCTGTGTGGTGACGTCAGCGCAGTATCCTGTTGAATGTCATCAATGTACATGTAATGGGAGATCGTTGTGCTCAACCCTATTACTTCCCTTTATCACAAGAGGGACTGGATAAACAAAGTAAAGAGGAAAAAAATCACCTCTGCATTTTTTACTTGAGACATACACCATGAAAAATTCCAAAAAAATTATGATGTAAAGAGAATGTTTTCTTCTTATTGTTATAATTTTATCAATTTTTTTGGCGATCATTCTTTCAAATGGCAAGGTGTAAAGGGATTTTTCCTCTTTACAATATTTGCTATAGACCGCTTGGGCTGGGAAAGGGAAGTACTTCAGCTGGTCAAAATGATCTCGCCTTACAGAGTCCCTCTTTTGGAAGGGACAGATAATCTGCGAAACGGTCTCCCATTGCCTAAATTCTGAATGGTCTCATGCTGTGAGATCAGTGTGGCTGGTGAGGATCTTTCTATCTATCTATCTGTCTATCTCTGTCTGTCTGTCTACACGTCCGTCCCTCTGTATGTCTGTCTGTTTCTGTCAGTACTCAATATCGAGTTGAGCGGATTGTGCCGGCTGTAGGTGCCTGTGTGTGAAAGAGCAATCTAGTTTCGATTCAGATGTTTGTACCTTCTATTTTATAAGTAAATGAGCTGAGACGTAGTATAGACTTCTATTCGTGCAGAGGTGTAAAATATTTTAGCATTGATAATAGTACCTGTAGAGGTGTCACCATGGCTATGTGGTTTGGCGTCTGCTCCGTGGTGAAAAACTCACGTCATGGGTTGCGAGTCTAATCCTGCTATCGGGAGATGGGAAGCATATGAAGATTGATGCATGCATTTTTTTCCTGTGACTCCAAGATCTCCTGGCTTCTTGGGTAGGAAGTTCTAGCGTCTACCGTTTTCGGATATAAGGCCGAACATTTCTTAATTCCAAATTTCTACCCACAAAATTCTTCTCTCCCAAAACAGGGCAGTCGCTTAGAGCGGAGATAATTCTACTTTCTTAAACAGAAAAGCGTATAAATAAACTAAAGTACATGTACATCTAATTGAAATGGTAGTAGTACTGATGAGAATAGGTGTAGTGGTGGTGGTTGTGAAACAGTTGGATTAATAAAACGGTATATACATGTAGGCTGTAGTAGATGTGTGATACAGTAAAAATATAATACAGATGTTACGGAGGTAGCAGTAATGATGGCTGTATTAGACTTAAAATATGCGGCCTGTTTCAAAAATAACTTTCCCTCCTTTGTTTAATCTATTGATAATAAACTAAATGACTGAAATGTCACTCAAATGAACATCAGGACATACACAAATTACCTTTACAAATTTTGTGGGATTACCTCGAACAGGATCAAAGTTATAGGGGTTTGTTTACATCGCACTTCATAAGTTTAACCAACAGAATGGAAATCAACATTTTGAGAAAGTCAGTCTCAGATTATGCCATCAGAACAATAGTAAAATTTTTTTAATCTTCTGCGGGGAAAAGCCACCAAAAATTCATCAAGATCTTTTAGCTGCTTTAGATCACTCTCTTGATATTCAGACTGTAAGATCGTGAGTAAGAGACGTTCATTAGGGGCGCATCAGTGTTGAGAAAGGATCACGATCTGGAAGGCCTGTGACTAGACTGCATGTGGAGATGCAAATAGCGATATTGTAAAGACAATCATTGAAAAAAGACAAAAGGAAAATAAGCAATGAGATATCAGATGAAGTTCCTATTTCTTCTGCTACAGTTCATAGAATTTGACTAATAAACTTAACAAAAAGAGGATGTTCGCTGACTGGATGCTCCATTTGCTGAATCCAGATAAAAGGGAACAACGAGGGACATGCACCCGTATAACTAGGAATTCACCCACGATATTCTCCTGATTTGCCCCCCCCCTCCCCCCCCTCCCCCTCCTAAAATGAAAAAACACTCTCGGGGACAGGGGTTTGAGACAGGCGGAAGACATTACTTTGGCCACAAAAACTGCTCTTAGGACAAGCAGACATATTATGTCACCGCCTTTGAAAGCTGATTTTGTCGGTGACGGAAGTGCTTGGACAATGGTGGTGACTATGTGAAAAGGTAGTATAACAAAAATACATTGTTTCAAATTTGGTGACATTATCTTCAATGGTTTTTGAAATATGGGATAGGGAAAGTTATTTTTGAGACAGACCTAGTAATCATGATGGTAACGTTACTCGCAGTTAAAAAATAATATCTTCTCAGCATACATACACACACATGACACATTTATGATATGTAGCAAAAACAAATCAGTACGGTAACTAGAATTACATGTACATGTATATGCTATTTCCATCAACTCGCGAGCCGTCTCGCTACATTCCAAACAGTGAAACGTAAGTAAAGCCTTTGAATACATATGTTTTCTTTTTTTTTTCCCCACGGATGTTATGTGACTACAACTGAATTGAAGTACAAATTCACCTTATCCGGTTTCCATCATACCTTTACATATGTAGACTCACATTACAACAAGGCATTTCATTAACAGCAAGGTTAAAAGAGAAAAACAATAACAATATGCATATAGATCTGCTGAGCAGCTTGATTTTTCATAGAATGGCAGAGACTTATTTTGGAAACCCAGTGTTGTGTATTACATGTATAGGGATGTATTCCCGTGATTGTGGTAAGAAAAAAAAACAATAATTTTCCACTCAAGAGACGCTCAAAGGAAAAGATATGTCAGCTGCAATATCTTTCTCTGATCTGCTCTGATATGATTAGCACGAGTATTTACAAACACTATTATCCCAAGATAGACCTGAGATAGATGAGAACCTTTATTATCTGGTTAATTTAGATACACGGGATTGTGACAAATAACCAGAGACACTGAGATCATCAAGTATAGACAAAGAAACCATAGCATACATTATCTTTGATGGGGTTCCAGTAAATGGGTTTATTAGCTTGTTTACGCTTTCATTAGAAAAGTTTAATAAGTAACTGAAGTTGAGCAGTGGATATTCTTCAGATTTTGAGTTTTGTCATACAGATTTGAGTCCCTGAATATAATCCATTGAACTTGAAGAGCTGATGTGACACTCTTCATGCACCGCTCCTTCTTATGATACGTGGTGTCCATCTCTGCTTTATAGATGTGTCCAACTATCTTTTATTCTACATACATGTAGTTCCTGCTCCTCATTCTGACATAACATAATTCTCAAAAAGGACAGGAAATTTGGAAAATATTCGTTTGCAGTAACACTTTTCTGGTTCATTCCTGGTAAAAATATCTGGTCCCGTGAAACCAAGACATAGATTAAATAACCATACATGTATACCAGCATTGTAGTGCTGTAATATAAAACAGAAGCTTTGAGAACAAGAGTGAAAAAGTTCATTTTTTTTTCTGTAATCGTAGTATAGATCGGACTGATCATTTTTTTGCGCAGCAACAGCACAACTTTAACTTTAAGTCTTCACAGAATACAGCAGTTGATATTATTTCTCCTTCTTCATGATAGCTCACTCGCATGTAGGCCCTACTTCCTATGCTATATCTGCAGTTGGGTTTCAACTGGGGCTGAAAATCCATCAGTATGCATACGGCCCTGTAATTGTGACAACAATCTACAAAAAATCTTTACAATCTGTTCAAAAAATTATCTTACAAACATCAAACCAGAAAAATATTATCGAGATATTGGATGAGGGACATCTTATTGTACTGTTGATTCCTCCATTGCTGTAAGATATACCACCAAGACTTTTCAATCAAATTCTGTCGAAATAGATGTACATTTCTTTGCTATGTCAAGCCAACGATTTCCTGTTTCATGCTCAGTTCTACTAAAAATGTATGGGTTATCAAGCAGAATAACACTTGGGCTTGATCATACATGGATTCCTTAACGTAAATCTGGTTCTGGGTAGCAGTGCCATTATGTTCTAGGGTTGCATAACGTCAGTGTGCTCCTCCGCTGTGACGTAATTGTAGCGGCGTTTTGAAAACGTGAGGCTGGACCGCTGCTGTAAACATACCAACGCTGTTTTGAAATAACGGAGCTAATTTTGGTCAAAATTATTTTCTAGTTTTTATTGACCTCGGTGTGACCCTCAAAGGCTAAAACAAGAGATCAAGTTCATCAAATTATCTTCCATATTTCCACCAGGTCTTGAAAAAAAAAAGCGTGTCCTCTAGTGACACTACAGCTAAAAGATTTTCTAACATTTCTAGGAAGATATTTCGGGGTGATATGTTTATGTTACTGAGACAATCAGATATTTATCTTGTCAATTTTTAGTCAGACAAAAATCCTCCATTTGCAGTCTTAGAGCGATCAAATATTTCATAAAAATAATCTGTCCTCCGCCTGGGTTACAGGCCAAACTTTCAAAGTGTAATTGCAAACCTTAAGTATGGATTTTTTTTTTCCATGTTATGGTGTGTTAATATCAATCGAACAAACCCCAAAGTGAAACACTAGACATGTGCTAATATCTCTGGAACCGCTACAACCCGGCAATGTGAACTTCAGTACTTGCCAAAGGGAAGTAAGTTAAGCATGTGTGTCAGTCCAGTAACAGGTTTTATTTCAAAGGCTATGTGGGAAATATTTTTAAATGACATACATGTACATGTATATGCACACTTCATGACATACCTGTATTGTGTTGCCAATTTGTCCGAACTTAAAAGAACTGAAGCAGAACAGCAAGAATTGTTATGCCAGTCCTGATAGATGTTATAAAAACTTCCTGAACCAATGTCTGATCACTGATATAACATTGACATTGTCATGACTCCGTATAGCGTGATCAACATACAAGTCAATGAAAATTTGTAATACTAGTACATATACCAATGTTCATTGCTTTACAGATACACCAATATTACTGACCTTTATACGCACACGTACACACAGAGATTAGACCTTTATACACACACATACTCACAGAGATTATATTCACATCGATGCATATATACTCACTCATGCACACACAGAAACAAACCCCTAAGGCATAAAAACTTGCCCCTTTGGGCAGGAAGTGACATCACTGTGACGTTCTGAGTGACCGGTTGACATCAAACAACAGCTCCACACTGCTATTACTACCATTAAACTACTGCTCTGTGCAGCTGAGTGAGGTGTATATCTGTGTAGGTCAATGTGTACGTGTGTAACCTCGCATATAACATGAGGATACATAACAATAGAGAATAAAAAGAAATAAAAACGATTTATGAATAAAGCATCGCCCTTCATTTATCTGCATTTGTTCACTCATTATTATATCTATGAATATCTGCATGTAATGATTTTAACACTGATTTCCACCCACATTGTCTGCACTAATATAAGAAAACAAAATGTCAACTAAAAAGCACATACAAACACACACATACAATCCCCTCTCACACACAAATACAAAAGACTGGAGAAAAAATAAAGAAAAGAAGGGCAGATAACCCTGAACAGATCAATAATCGGGCTGACCAACTGGCAGACAGATATTTAGTCTGGCTCTGAAACGCTATAATTTGTTCGTTTTTCTCAGAAGTTTATTTCAGACCTGGGATTTGGTTTTGGCTTCATCTGGAATTTAACGGCACATCTGCAGGACTACGGTTGTATTGCACCTAATACCGTTGAATACGTTTCAAGTTGTAAAAGGTAGGCTACATCAAAGAGTATGTTAAGTCTGGACTATCAAAGAGTATGAAGCTAGAAAAAAAAATGACCCCAGAACTGATGTAAACAAACAAACAAGCAAACAAACAAACAAACAAAAAAGAAGAAGAAGAAGGAGAACAGGAAAAAAACAACAACCAAACAAACAAAAACAGATCAACGAACGAACAAACAAGCATAAAAAAACGTAAAAAAAAAAGAAAGAGGAATTTCAACAAAAGACCAATGGTTTGGGACAAGCATTTGTCTCTTTTATCATGCGTATGTATCATAAGGACTGAGGAAAGAGAGCTTGATGAGCTTAGTTCTGTGATAGCATATTTGATTTTTACCACGGACAGATACCCGAAACTTCTTGGGATAGATCTCTTCAGGAAGACGTTCCCATGACTTCAGTTAGAAACTAGAACTATTAGGAGTGCTGTTGTACATAGCAATTATTATGGGGTCCACCTACCTCAGAAATGAGATCTATAGACATTTTCAGTAACAAAACAAAATCTTTTGTCTTTGTTCTGAAAAGTTATTTTTCTCACTAATAAACAAAAATTCTTAGTTTAGATGTACAATAAGTTGCTATGTGAAATCATGTTTATTGATCATCTTAGGTCGACAATATTTAGCGATTAACAAAGCAATAATGTGAGTGGTCTAGCGATAGCGAAGCAGGTATTTTTCAACAAAGTCAGCACAGGTCAATCAATCTGATTCCTTGATGATACAAAATTCAGAATGGCCAGGAAGATTCCAAAAACGTTGAGTGGACTTCCGGAAAAGGTCCAGAGCGGATCCACATTTTTATTTTTCAGTCAGAGAAGTTGAATTCTGTTGGCAGCCACCAAAAATAAGATAAAAAAAGGAAAATAAAAACAACAGCAAATAAACAAAAATAAGATAAAATCAGATAAATAAAATGAGATAAAATAAAATAAAATGGAATAAAATAAAATAAAGCAGAAAATAACAGAACTAAAATAAACAACATAAAAACAAATAAAATACATGTGATATAATATAACATAAACGTAAATAAAAATCAAATAAAAATTAAAAATACTTTTGGAAGAAGTTAACTTTCAACTATAAATTTGAGTTTGGGTCGTTTGGAGGTTAGCAACAATAAAAACCTGTCCTCACGTTCAGTTGTATAGTATGATCGCCACTGGATAGAAAAAATGATTGATATCTGTGAATGCACATTTTAGAAGAGATAGGCAGAATTTCTGGGGTCCACAAAGCTGGTGATAAGGCACCTATTGTCGTGTGTGGGAGGGCTCGCAGAATTCTGGGGCTTGAAAGCTGAGTGTTCACTAATAGCGAAACTGGGTTTGGAATGGATTCTCTTGTCAAAACATTTCATATCAGGAGGCGGGGAAGATGAGAATGATGAAGATGAAGAGGATGATAATGGAGGCGATGGCTGGGGTAACTCAGATGTAACGTCAGACGTAGAAATTGAAACTGTTTGAACCATTCCTTTATCTTGAATGCTGCCTTTCTCTGCCGCTATAGGTGGCGATTGGGCAGAGACATTGACAGCAGCGCACATAGTGATTGGCTGTGATGAAACAGTGAGCGGGGAATGCGATGTTCTGATTGGATCTCTATCCAAGCTGCCTCTAGTGGGCGTGGTCTCTAACGGAAGCAGGCTGGGGTATTGGAAGACGAAGGGACTGGAATTCTGAAAAAGTTTCAAGCGCTGATGACGTCTCCATTTGGCTCGACGGTTTGAAAACCACACCTTTGATATGAGAGGGAAAAAATATACGAATTAAACAACAAACAATCTACTAAGCAAAAATCCATAACAGTCAATATTAAACGGGCCCAGATGACAACGTCAACAATAAGAAATACATCATTAGCAAAACCATAATTTAACAACCTAAACTGACACGTTAGGTAGACCTAACAATATCTATTATGGCCGACATGGATAAAAATTAACTCACTGTGTTTTGTATTTGAATTCTATGTAAGTGGCAAACAATCCAGTGACAAAGTGCTTATCATTTTTCTCCTACAGGACTAAACCACCATGTCCTGTACTCGAATGGAAGATCGTTTTGACTAATCCAATTAATTACTTCCCCTTGCCAGATACAAGAGATCTTGAGTAGGCAGCTTAGAGAAGAAAACAAACAAACAAACAAACACTTTTATCTTCGTTGCTAGAAAATTACTTCGCGAAAAATTCCGAAAAATTAAAGTTATATGGAAAATGTTTTCTCCTTTCTTGTCTTTTTAATTTTTTTTTTTTATTTTTATTATTATTTTTTTTCTATGACCAGTTTTTTCGAATGCCAAAGAGCAAAGTGATTTTTCCCCCATACGCTGCTTGTTCAACGCCTCTTGTGTCTGGCAAAGGGAAGTAATACTGCTGGTCAAAAACAATCTAACTTTAATATCACTGTATAAGTCTTCACAATCCGGTGTTTTCTGTTGACATTCTAGACTCAACCCTTCCAGAGCCACAATACCTTTCAAGCCCTTTATCGTTAAAATGTGTACTTTAAAAGGCCACTATATTTTACGTGGCAAGACTATGGTTAGGAATGAGGCCTTCATTGTAGGTTACCAGAGTTTGGCCATTGCTGTTCTGATCTCACCTGGACTCTGGCCTCAGATAGATTGGTCTTGCTGGCCAGCGCTTCTCTGGTAGCCACGCCGGGATAGTGGGTCCTCTGCGCACAGACAGACAATTATAGAAGGCACATATACAGACAAACATATCTATTATCAGAAAAAAAAAGAAATAGATAGATAGATAGATAGATAGATAGATAGATAGATAGATAGATAGATAGATAGATAGATAGATAGATA
>JBCEWB010116979.1:0-11627 GCA_039654565.1 Peronia peronii
CATACACATGCAGAGTTTGAAATTTAAATGATGAAAATTAATACTTTGCCAGAGGTTTCAATTAGTGATATAGAATTCTCCCCACGTTTTTGCGAATGGTCATATACACAGGCCCTCTGAAATATTTTCACTGTTATCAAAGAAGATGAGACATCAGATTTCCTTTTTCAAGAAGCTAGGGCACCATTGTGTCATTTAAAAAAGCAGGTCCTAATATTTCTTATTTCCTCAGTAGGATTCAAACCCACAATACTTTCATCGAGAAGCAGACATCTGATCTTGGTCTCCCCATGTCGATGTTAAATTTTAACAGAATAAATACATGGGTTGCTTCAGCTTTCATTCATAATCAACATTTTCTTACATATAAGCTTATCGTTTATGTTCATATGACTTTCATCGTCTTGATATTTATGCATTCAAAAAGGAAAATTTAATGAATTAGTTTTTGCTTGCCAATTATTTGTTTATTTTTTTATAGTTTTTCTAGAATTATGACCTGTTGGATTGTTATTTATTCTTTTAGGCTGGTACTGAGGATGGCTGTGTAGTTCTGTTTGAAGTAGGAGATGAACTGCAGTTTTTGAGAGGCTTTGGGAAACAAGAAGGTAAAACTTCATGATATTTGTCATCCTTACGAAAGAAAGATCTTCCAGCCTGTCTCATGATATATTTAGGATATTTGGACATTTAGCCCCTTCACTAGCTAGGCACATTTCTTCTTGTGTACTAAGCACATTTTTTCTGGTGTATTAAGAAAAACGTTTGGTGTGTTTTGAATTATGTTTTATTTATGAGAGACAAAGCAGCCTTTGAAAAAAAGTGACACACAAAGTATGTCAACAGAGCTGTCATGGCTCTGGTTATTATGATGTCAGATATACGTCACCAAAACAATGAAAGGATCAATATACTAATTAGTTGAACACCAGGTCTGTCAAACTTCCACTTTCTGGTTGTCACCGAATTGTCTACTTTTGACTGATCAGCTGCTGACTTTTGCTGAGCCCACTAGCCAATCATGACTTGATAGTAATTTTTAATGTGATACAAGTCCTGTATGGTAAAAGTGAAACCAAAAGCCCGATAAACTTTTCCAACTTTGTGGTGAAAGCAATATGATATCCCTGGAACATTAATAGTTATAGCTTTGTTAAAGGAATGGAGTTGTTGTTTCAGTTTACTCTTTATAAGATGTTTTTGTTCCGGCAGAGTGACTGTTATTGTCATGAAAGGTGCTGCACGTCTACAGAATAATTTGGGGTATAGTTGGATATGTTATCATATCATCCAAAGGTAGCTGCATCTTCTGTATATGAGAGTGTGGTAGAAGATCATGACCCTTTTGTCTGTTGTTCACATCATCACCTTGACACCTTTAAATTGATATTTTCCTTTCTCTCCCTCACAGCAGGTTATTAATTTATCTTTGTCTGTGACTTTATATGATTCTGGATACAAAGAAAACAAATTTTATAATCTCTTTGAAGTGTTACAAGTGATGATGTAAACAACAAACAAAGGACACGGTCTTCTCTCTGAAGCTGAATGAATATCCATGACAGCAGTCTGTATTCTCTGAGAAAATAGATTTTTAACCAGATATTGATTCTTTTAAATGCTTGCAGTGCATTGAAGTGGAAAGGTGACCATGATGTGGAATTTTGAAAATTGTTCATACTTGATTTAAAAGGTGCTGAGAGCCAGGTTTTTCCAAGTTCACCTGTGACATATTGATATTGTTATTTTAATTTATTTTTGTCATTATTATTATAATTTATTACATCATTAATTTGTTTTGTACAGAGATAATGATGGATTAGGTTTGAATTGGCATAAAATAAATATATGAGTTCATTGTTTTGCTCTTGTACAGGACGAATCTTGTCGATCACCTGGTATTGTCGGGAGGATGAAAACATCATTGTGACTGGAGGCATCAACAACATTCGGCAGTGGAGTGTGAAATCAGGTCAGCCGATCAGCCGTATGACTCTTGGGCGCAAATTTCAGCGAGACACAATTGTTTGGTGTATTGCAGTTACCAGGTAGGCTTGACAAGGTGTTGCTGGTTTGTCCTCTTGTTACCCCACTCCCATGTCGTAATCTTCAGGAAATAAACTGAAGATCACATGTGTGTCTGTCTTTTCTGACAAAATAGTGAATGCCAGCTTTCTTGCAAAATTATTTTTGTCCATAAATGAATGCTCCCACTAGATATTGATCTTCTTGCTGTTGTAATCATAAAAGTGAGTTACTTCCCTTGCTTTGATTTATATTTATAGTGATTTCACTGCATATTTACATTGACTTTGATGTCATAGGTATGATGTTTTTTGCAGTGACTTCACCATCATCAGTGGTGATTCCAGAGGTGTAGTTACATTTTGGAACGGGAAGGAATCAACTCAACTCAAGGTGGGTATGGGCCAAGTATTGTCCAAAACTTGCCATTGAGACAAAATTGGAACATTGTTGGTATAAAAGAAATAATCGTCAAGATTTGCATTGCTTGTATCAAAAATAACCTCCGGGCACATCCAGCCATTAGTTCATCATTTCAATTTATGCGTTAGTTTGCATCATACCAGAGTTTACAACATACAGTGATAAAAACATAAAGTCAAGAAATTTCATCCTAAGAAATTGTTTGTTGGACAATTGCTTTTTTTTTTTTGACACTTTAATTTGTTCATGCTCATCCAGGGATGTCAAACTTCAGACTTCAGAGGGAAATCCAACTTTTTGGTTGTCGCCGACTTTCCTACTTTTGGCTGACCAACTGCCGACTTTTACTATACAGAATCCACAAGGCAATCGCATTTTATTATAATTTGCAGTACAAATTCCGCACAATGACAGTGAAACCGGAAATATGAAAGAGTTATTCTCATACCTCGGACAATAGTTGGACTATTGTTCGGTGGTTGTTTGAAGATCGATCAAATTTTGTAGCTCTTAATTCTTCACACCCGACAACATACATATGGTCACATGAGAGTTGTTGATAGAAAATCAGCACATCAGAGGACTGACAACAACAGATAATGTGCCCGTGATCTTAGAAAAACTAGTGTAAGAGAGCATCTGTTCGTGATCTAGATCTAGGAAATACATGAAGTTTAGTTACACTTGATGATTATGATTACGGCACTGCCTGTGGGATCATTTTAGTTCTTGGAATTTCACTAGTTGTATAATTTTATAGTCCCATCCCAGGTTCTTGTGAAGACTTACAAACTTCTTTTAAAAACAATGAAAACTTCTAGTATGAAAACCCTAGATTATTTAACAGTGTCTTACTCTTATGTAGATCTAACCGGTGATAAAATATGGGGCAAAATTTTCCGACTTTTTTGTGACAACAGTTTGACATCCCTGCTCACCATAATCAGGTGACTTTAAGTTAAAAAATCATAGGTAACATTTAATTCCAATATGAGTAAGATAAACCTACGAAAAACTTCTCATGGATGTTATCTTGTGACCATAGTTTTAGCAGATAAGATTATATCTATGTTTAGTCTGTAAGTAAAACTAAAACTCATTGAACTCTCATGTCAATAAAACTGTTCTAAAAAATAAGAAACATCTGACATATGTTGTGGTTGAGCTTGTTATTTCCTGTAGTCTTTCAGTTTTTCTTCACTAGATAAATGGCTGTTGATGGAGCTGTTTTCAATTGCCTTGATTTTTTCTGCAGGCATTCCATAGTCACAAGGCAGATGTGTTAACGCTTTCCGTCAGTGATGTAAGTAAAACATGAGGCGCAGACTCGCCCAGCAATCAGTATCAGTACATTTATATATCAAGCTAGAGGAACTGTGACAATTTATGACAGTAACAATACCATATAACTGGTCAGTGCATTTGCATTGCCGGGCATGTCAGGATTTGATAGCTCTGTCTGTTATGACTCAAGGTGGAAACTTGCAAGGGATGAGTTTTGGATTTTCAAGTACACTAAGACATTCATGTGTCCTAAACAGGATAGACGAATCTGATATCAAATCTTAATGTACAGAATTATTGTGGTTATTGGAGAGTCAGATGGGTGTACATTACTTTGGGAAAAAATTATTGAGCTATGACTTTCTGTGCCAAGATAGTCATATTCAGAGTTAATTGCTGTTGCATCGGTTTTTTTAGCGAAACCTTCCTTGATAATCTCAGTTCATTTCATCCCTCATTTTTTCTTTTAATGTACAAGCAGGAATAGCTAGCTGGCTATAATGTATGAACACTGTAGTGTGTCTATTTTCACAGGATGAGACTAAAGTTTTCTCTGGTGGTATAGATGCTGCCCTGTACCAGTTCACTTCATATTCTGCTGACATCACCACAGAACGCAAGCGTTGGATTAACCAGTTGCTGCACAACCGACATACCCATGACATTCGAGCATTGGCTTATGTTGATGGGTTCCTTGCCTCCGGAGGTTTGTGTTATTTTTTTTTCAACTATTTTGTGATTAGAGCTTGTTAAGAAAGAATAAATGAATTATGTTCTGATGTGAGCTTGTGTCTTGATTTTCTTCAGACAATATGTAGTTGTGCATAAGCTGTCTTGAAATCTGGACATTTTACCATTATTTTATCTCACTTTGACTGCGCTGCTTTTTGTTTACCTGAGATTGTATCCAGTCACAGTTCTACATTTCCAGTAGTACAGTGAGACTTGGCACTGAATATTGGCAAGTATTTTGCCAATACTTGCAATACAGTCCAAATTTGATAGCAATATGATGGGTGATTGTAGTCCAAATAAAATCAGAAAGTATGACAAGGAGAAAATCATTTAATGTTTTGATGGATCTCCAGTGGCAACAACAGCAATATGGTGTCTGAACTGGCTTTACTAACGATGATGTAAATATCCAGCCTTTTCAATTCAAATGAAAGGAAAGTTGCTCCATCTCTCTTCTTGCTGCCTTTGTTACTGTTGTTTACAATATTTAATTATAATAATAATAATAGAGAGTGTTTATATAGCGCTTATCCCCGTGCAGTACAGGCTCTAAGCGCTTTACAATCTATTATTACCCCGACAGATATTTGTCCAGTGATTGATGGTGCAATGTGTTGTACAACATAAATGGAGAAGCCTAGTGGCTGCTCACATCGTGTGACAATTCACAGTGTTAAACAAACAAGGCACTCATTGTCTCCACATAAACACTGGATCATCCACAGCAAGTCTGTTGGAAAAACTGAGCTAAATAAGAATTCACCATCCCAGCCTGTCACTCTTTCTAGAATATAGGCCACACAACATATAGGCCATTTTATTTCATTTTTGGACAATTTAGCCATTTCACACATAAATAATCTGTTCTTGTCACATCATTGTCCAAATGTCTGCTCTAGAAGATTGGTGGCCTCTCTTCTAGCCTATCTCCATATTGATTCCACCTCAGGACCAGTTTGGTTGAGCTACTGTTTGCTTCTCTCAGTCCTATGCAGCACTATGCCACTTGCCAGTTTTCTTCTCTATACAGGGGATCCCCCAAAATATACCTTTAAATGACAATCAATCTAGTGTTAATTGACTTGGAAGTGAGATTAATGGTTCACTGCATACATGTATGAAGTTGTTTAAATGACTTTGAACTGGTGTGTTTATTGACATTAGAAGCAAAATTAATGGCTGAATGCATAACTGAATAATGCATTCACTCTTTAAATTAAAATGAATGTGATGTTTGTTGATGAGAATTCACATTAATCAATATGTCAATTAAATTTTTAAATTGAAAATCATCACATACATCATTTGGGGACACCCTATGGTATAAGTATCTGTAAATTGAATGTCGATCAGCATATGAATTGGTGATGTTTCTTGTTTCTTCAAATAGGTGTGGACACAATCTTGTATGTTGCCAAATTGAAGGGACGACGGTCAGTGTTGGAAGTAGCACCCATACCATCAGTAAGAATTAAATTTTCATAACTGATCTGATTTGATTCCTCTTGTCTTAGCAGTGAGCCCAGCTGTTCTGCCTGGTATGATAAGCTCATGACTGTCAATTCTCAACAGTCACTCTTCAGAAATGAGATGTTATATTTATTCTCACTTCTTTGACCTTAGTTTGGACAGTTATTTTAATTATTTCATGATCATAGAAATAAAATTATGACAAGATTGTCATCACCAAGGAGGTGTGATTTAAGAAAAGAAAAGTTTGCTGAGGCTTTCAGAGGAAGTGTATTATCAATAGATAATTATTCTCCTTTAGGAGTGCTTAAATTGAAATAATATACAATTCAGTTGCATGAAGAGACTTGTATTATTTTGAATGATCCTCAAAACTATGAGTGAAAATAATTTTGAAGTCTAGAGCAAACTTTTTTTTTCCATTTGTCTAAATGGAAATAAATCTGTTCTTCATTTCAGGCTGGCATGATACATGTGGCCAAAGATCGGAACCTAGTGCTGTTACAGTACAGTGACTGTGTCGAGGTGTGGAGACTGGGAGCAGCCAATGCTCCTTTCGGTCAGTACTTGCAATGCTGGACATTTATGTAGTGAAATGGTTAGAACTTAGACAACTCTTTTTATGATATTGCATGTAAAATATCTTGTTCATTTTTGTGGGTTTTCCACTTACGACATGCTTGTCCCGTAACAGTTCAAGCAGTCAGGGTGCCATGAAGGACACATGTCTTGGAACTTCCACCTCCAGTGGTCTTTGATCTGGACATGGATGTTAACAAGGCTGGCTTCTGTCCATTCTCTGATACCCATTGCATCATAACCATCGAAAAAAAGTTATCACATTCAGAACCACTTTTCAGTGGGATTAGTTCATATGAGATATTCCGACAGATTCAGTCATTTCATACAGTAAATATGCATGAGTTACCCATCAATAATTTCAACTCCCCAGCAGTTGAAGAATGCATATTGTCCTTTTTAATGCTGTGATCATCATATATCTTCATGGATCTGAAAATGGATTGCTTATTTGCAGTAGTGTATGGAGTCATTGTGCTTTTCCTCTCTAGTTTGCTTGAATGTTATGTTGACACCCTCACCTTGAGGCTCTGAGTCAGTTTTGAAAGTCATAAACACGAATTCATCTGTTCAATGCCATTATTGTATCTAGACATCCGGGAACTACAAATCTACATTAATAAATCAGTCTATAACTATCAGTTTGAAAAAGGCCTTGCTTATTATCAAAATCATCATGTCCTATCATGCAGTCTGCCTGTTCAAATAATATTACAATATGTTATACTGAGATATTTGTTGCATGACGACATGAAATGAATCTGTTGTCAAATATTTCATATCTACAGTCACTGAGTGTCACTGGAAAGGAAAAGAGGTGTACAGTACTTTGTTGAAAGAATTATTAAGCTAGGATTTTCCTGTACCAACATGATCACTTTCAAAATTAAAACTGCGCCTCCATGGTGTGTTATCGTAGTTTCTCAGATAACTTCCCTTCTGACATTCGGCTCATTTCATCTACCTGGATGATATTTAGAAGATTACCAACCTTCCTGGAAAAAGTGGGATCATCTCAGTTTTTTCACAAAAACCAGAGACCCAGAAGTAACTCGAATTCGAGATTTCATATTTTGCACGAAGTTAAGGAAAATATTAAAGAAATAACAAAAGATGGAGCGTTTCAAGATTTCACGCAGTCCCAGATATAGATTTCCGGAAGTTTCTGCATAGTGATTAAAGTTCTTCTTTATTTGTATTCAAGGATCACAGAGAGCAGTGTCAGGCCTTGATACAACTGTCTTGTGTGAGTGCGATTAAGATGATCGTGCTACAGATTTGGAGGGAGTGTGATTTTTTTTTATCACATGGTAGGCAAGTTCCCAACATGAAAGAGTGAAACTAACTGTGTATTCCGTCCAATTATGCCAAATTATGGTCATATCTACTTGTGGTCCTCTGTGGTGGCAACATAACCTAGACTACAAAAAAAGGCAACAGTGATGGCGAAGTTTTATTCTCTTATTTTAACTTCAGTTGCATGAAAATTTACATGGATTGCCAGTGCAGGTATAGATCTAATGGAATTTAGAAGTCCAGGACATATAGTCGTCATTAGATGTTTGTGGAATAGCTTAGATTTAGATCTGAAGAAATTATCAAATGGTGAATCAATGCTCTATCTGTGGTACTGTTAATATCATACTATAGTTTTAAAGACAGTCCAGGGATACATTCCACTACATAGAGTAGGTTAAGATTTAGATCTCTTTCTTTCACTCTTTATTCCAGAGAAGAAAAGTATCGACTTGTTTTGATCAACATAGTGTAATTTCCTCAATAACTCCAAGATTTAATTATTCACACGTTCCTCTGCTAATTTTGTTTTGTGGTTTTTTTTTTTGTTTTTTTTTTTTTTTTTTGTATCCCGAGCTGGCGCTCAGTAGAAAGCCAAAAGGAACACTACTTCAGTGTACACATATGTCAAATCTAGAGAGTTCTGTACTGTGCTCATGCCCAAGCAAGGCTTATGTGATCTGAATTTGTAACACACCAAGGTTAGACAAGTAATGTGATGTAGCAAAGGACTGATGTGTAAACTTATCTTCTGAAAGTTATCCCTGATTTTACTGGAAAATCCCTGATTTTGGTTCCTAAAATCCCTGATCAGAATCTATCGAGGTTGGCAATCCTGTGTTTAGATAAACAGATCTTGTAGCTTCTTTTTGTTTAAAGAGATCCATCAGAAAGTACTGAGGAATGGACCCCCATGTGAAAGGAGACCGTATTACTACATTGTTAGGCTCTTGTATTCAGACTTACTAGATGTGATGATCTGGCTATGAACAAAAAAATGAGGAGGAACTTTGGCAATGCAACTGTTTGTCACAGAGAAAGTTTGAAAAAAAAAGTGTGAAGACAATGATTTGGACCTGGTGGTTTTAAACAAAATGATAGAATGTGAATTTTGTAGTTAAGACATTCTCTTTTTTACTGACAGTATCTTTTGACTGATTATTTGTTTCAGCATTTGAATGAAGGACAGCTTCTGCAATATTGGTTATGTTAGAAATGTGTCAAAGAAATAGACTGACAGTCAGCAAAGTAAGTAAATGTGGCAAATGTGTGTAAATTTCACCACAGCTGAGGCCCGAGGAATGTTACCGCTGATCCAGAAGAGGATCAAGTTGTTGAAGCTGCAGGCAAGAGCTGGACATGAGATTCTGTGCAGTGCCATCTCAAATCAAGCCCATATAGCATTTTCTGACTCGAAGGGCATCCGTGTCTTCCTGTTGAAATTGGTATGTCAATTATGATGTGTCTTTAGGCAAAAGAGGAACAATTGAAGGGAACATTGATGTGATGCATGCAAAGAGTGTCATGATTCGTAATCCTCTGTTAATTTGCTGTTAATTTATTTCATGAGCAACTTCTCAGTCCCCATAGAAAAGGATGTTAAACTCTCGAGCCTGTTTTTCATTGTTTAAAAAAATTTAACTTGTATTTTAATTTTGCTGCTTTTATCCAGTTGAAATTTAGATTCATTTTTCATGCTGAGTTAATTTTGTTTGATGACTTTGTCCATCAGGAGAATGCAGCCTCCAAAATTATAATTTCACATGGCGTCGCATTGCGGCTTGAAACAGGACTTTTAGTTCAGGCAATAAATCTCCTCCATCAGCGTGCCTGATGGGGGGTTAATGGGGGTCGCGAGTCAGGCTTACGCGATAGTGTTTCGCGGTCACGTTGCCCTTAATAATAGGTGATTTTAATCCTTTATATCTGTTGTCTTTAAATTACCAGTACTCATCTGCCCGTTCTGTATTCAAGAATCATTTCTTGGCTACAATTCTGTGAAAACGTGATGTTCTTATGACTATTAGTTTATAAGTTATGTTTATTTGAAAACTTCATGTAAAGTTAACAAATTTGAACTAGATCTATAATTTCCTAAATATTATCCTCAATTACACAAAAGTGGCAGCTTATACTTTTAAAATTTTGTGTTAGCATTTAATAGATTGCCTCTTTGTTGCTCAGTGCAATTTTTATATCCGCTTAAAGTGTGGTTGTTCTGTAATAATTAATTGAAAGTGAAATCGCAGCTGTGAAATTGCATCACAGCACCATGTGAAATCTAAAAACGTCAGTAGAAACTACTGGTGGTGTTCTACAGTTTCTCTAGTGATGTATATTCATATTCCAGAAAAAATGGTTAGGTTTAAAGATAGTATAAGCCTAGCAGTTTCTTACTGTAATGTATGAGAACTGGAGGGAAATTCAAATTCAAAGGAGAATATTCCCATCTTTGACCTGATTGACCACTGGACACCTCTAGGGTTATTTAAATAGAAGTTTAATATGTTTTACTGGACGCCTCTAGGGTTATTTAAATAGAAGTTTAGTATGTTTTCTCTTTAGTTTCATGCTGAGAGAACCCAGTGACGGATCATACATATCAGGAACAGCTCATGGGATCAGTGAGTGAACTTTGTCAAATATGTAACAGAGAGAACAAAACAGAAAAAGACGACAGTCGGTCATAATGTCGGGCATCATTGCCACTGATACCTCACTCCCACAGTCTATGAAGATCTCATTGGATCTCACATATTTACTCATCATTCAGACCAAATCCTGTACAAAAAGCCAGCTGGTATTAGGCAAGCTGATAGAATTAACCTAATGTTTAACAATTTAAATCAGGTCTTGAGCAAAGCCCACCACCTCATTTTACACAATAATCCAGTCAGTGAAGAACTATTTGCTTCCATTCAAACCGCCATCAATGAATACATGACACTTTACAGAGAACTCTTCCCCAAGAACACACTTCCCAAGAAACATTCTCTGGAACGACACTGTCTTTTGTTCTAAAACAGATTCGGACTAGGCCTAATGGGAGAACTGGGGCCTAAAAGAAGTCATCAGTCAGTTTTCAAGCTTACAAAAACGGGAATGCCATATGAATAGCAGCATACAGAAATTACAATTTGTAATGCATAATCATGTGTTACAAGTTGCACCAATGTTGTATTCCATGAAAGAATCAATGCAGAAGGAAAGTGCGTAAGGAAATCAGGCCAGAAAATAGGCAGAATGAGGATAAAAAATTCATACATTCTATTAATGTTCTATACATTCTATTCTATGTTACCGGACTGCATTTTTTTGGTTTTTTTTCATTGATATTATTGTAGTGTATCTCTTGTAAGGATTTGACTGTGTTGGTTTATCGAATAATCTTCAGTCCCGCGGAGATAACCATTGGCAGGAGGGTAAAACGCATAAAAAGAATGTAATGTAATAGGCTTCTATTGGATACAACTCCCTCTCAGCTGTTTCATTTTCGGTAAGCGGATTTTTCCTTTAGTATGTGCAAAGACTGGTATGTTGTCCATCACCTTGCCAAATTCCAAACACATTATGACCGCGAGTTTTGAGTTTTGAATGATCAAAGATCATTTTTGACAAACTGTGACAGAAAGATACATTAGATTTAAGCGTTCCTGTAAAATTGTATTTGGAGCTGCAAATATAAATTTGGTATCCTCTTTTACAGGCTTTTTCACTCTGTCTAACTGTTTGAGTCATTTAAGGGGGCTCGATAGTAAAAAATCACTTTTTTAAAATTCTACTTAAATGAAGCAATTAACGTGATTATAATGTAA
>JBCEWB010116990.1:0-27468 GCA_039654565.1 Peronia peronii
TTTGTAAATACAATCCCTTCTCCTACCATTGGCTCACTGCAAATAATATTACATGTGAAGAAAGGGTGGAGTTAGGGCAGGGATTAAAGAAAGACACTGGTCAGCAAGGTGGTCAATCTGGGCCTGCATTGTGTCACTCCGAAGCCAAGGAGGAGTCTCTATAGTCTGAACAAACACCCCGAAGCTAAGTACTAGCACCGAGATCCAGATTGACAAGTCCGGCAAGGTACACCGTAGGGCGGTGTAGCCCTTAGGCTGGGTCGCAGCTCTAGAGTTAAAATAATGCATCATAAGTCATTCGATATTTGCCCCCCCTTGTTAAAATTGGAAGTCAAACTCCTTTACTTGAACCCATTAGGGTGGTCCTAGCAAACTTGAATTAAGTTGACTTGACTGTATTTGTGTTAATGAACAGATAAATTATCAGCAGTGAAAAATATTTTCATACTTTTTTGAAGACAGCATATTGATCTTCTGTGTATTCTTAAAGTTATGATAGGAAAATAAATATACATTATATTTGCTCACAAGTCAATCTGTTCATCCTATCGTTATTACTTTGACAGGTCTTGTTTACTGCTGACCTGCGACACAACAAAGATAAAGGTGTTGACAAGTTCAAAACTGGTTCTGTTGGCAAAAGAAATGCTGGGAAACATGATGAATCTCAAGAAGCTGTTAATGCAATTGATGTGAAGTCCGCAACCACGATAGATACTGTGCCCAGGAAAAAAAGACAGAGGAAGAAATAAGATGACAAATGTTTGTGTTTTTTTCTTTTTGTTTTCCTTTTTTCTCTCTAGGAACACAAGATGGCAGCAACTTTAGCTCTTATTTCTCAGGTATGGAATTTAGGTGAGCTGGCTCAGTCTAAAAATCAATCATATGTGGACTGTTCTGGAGCACATATATGAATAACAAGTGACTGCTTACTAAACTCAGTTCGTCATAAGCAAGATTGGTGGGTACAATGTAATTATAGATCAGTAGGTGTGTTGTGAGAGCACATTAATGTGTTTGCGTGCGTAATACATATTTGAACGCATGACTTAATGAAAAGATATTGTTATATGAAATATATTCAAATTATCAAATGTTGCTTTTTTAAATACTGTAATTTCTTTGTTATTTTGACTCTTTGAGTTACACATATGAAATGTACATTATTGTGTGGATCTCTCGTTCTGTGGAAAAAACATGCACATATATCATACAATGTGTAGATCTAGGTTTTTCTCATAGTCTCATACTGTGACAAATGACTGAACATCACTTTCAGCCATGACTTCCCTCCCATTTTTGAACCTATTCAGAAGTTGTTTTTGCCTCATGAATTTTCTTTTCCCATATAGAAATGGAAGCAAATTTCTTGAATAAAATTTGAGAAAAAGAAAAACTTGACTGTCTCATAAATATTTTAGAAGTTTTTATCTGTGTTGAATGTGTATTACTGGTCAGTATGATATATCAGGAACATGCACCCAAGCATTCGAAGTTACTCTTAATCTTCATCAGTTCTTCTATATTTTTATGAGACAGAAGTTTCCCATCCCAGCCACTCCACAATGGCGCAAATCAGTTTAGTTTTTATTGAGAAAATGGATGGACAAAAAACAGTTTTGCACAGTGGAGACTAACAATATATATATATTATATAAAGTTATGTAACAGACATTGTCAAACAAATGAAACAAAATGACTGTTAACCTGTGTAGGGTTGACTATGGCTAGCATCATGGCACAAAAAGCCTAAAAAAAAAATGACTTCCCCATCTGAGGAGTCATCATGACGATTTGAGAAAATAAAGTTCATAGAAATATTTCAGGGAAAAATGAAATGAAATTTTTGATAGGCAAGTAAAGATTGAGTTGCAGCAAGTTTATTTGAAAGACGCTGGCATTTTATACAATGGAAGGACAAAAATCATATGTAAAAAGTATAATATAAGATGTACAATACATACTGTGATCAAACAGTGTTATGCAAAACACATGCAGGTATGAACAGAATGCTACCCTTGATGGAGACGTCAAAATAATATGGGACAAAAACTTCCCACAATAGTTGAACGGTAAATGTGACTGGTTCACTATTAGAAGAAGGTGGAAAAATTTTGATAAATTTATTTATTTCTCCTTTGCTGTTAAGTCTTCAGTTGTCTAACAGTGTATGATTCATAGTAGGATCAAATTTGAATGAGCCATTTTTTTCAGCCAGTTAAGTTACTTCTAAGTATAAGAGATATTAAACAAGCAATGCTTTGAAGGAAAATTAATCACTTTTTCTCTTTTTATTTGAAACACATGAAACAAAAACATTTATGAAAAAATTATCATAATGAGAAAAAAAAATATTTTCATCATGTATGGTGAAATTTTCAAAATTTTCAGTTACCCATGCTTCAAATAACAAGTGAAAAAAAAAGTGATTTTTCCCTCTTTATAATACTTTTTATACTTGGGACAGTGAAATAATTTGATTGATGATCAAAATGGCTCATTCAGTCTTCCATTTAAGTACTCAACTTCTTTTTCAGTTAGGGCAAACTGCAGTCACTATTATTCTCTAAACACTTTAAATCTATTGATGATAGACCTGGATGTTCTTTTGCTTGAATTTTTAGGCCTCCAAATGTTTGTTTAATAAAATATCATACCCCTATAAATGTACACAAGAGCAGTTTCTTTGTGATTGTCAAGGCATGCTGTGTATTACTTCATGGTCCATGGTCCTGTCATGATAACCACCCACAGGAGGTTGAAAGGTGTAAATGTACTTTAACTGTAACTTTCTGATGGCAACTTTGAGTGCTCATGATAACATGTTTAAATCTGACAAAATGACGGTAATACTTAATTTTTCATTTCTTTATTTATGTGAGTGACTGTGTGTGTGCTGGCTGTTGATTGGTTGGTCAGATGGTTCGTTGGTTGGTTAGTTGTTTGGTTGGATGGTTGATTAGTTGGTTGGTTGAAAGGTAGTAGACTAGTATATCTCTAGTTTTCAAACCAATGGTGGAAGCATTTATCTCAACAATGAACAATGAAAACCAAGCCATGTACTTCCAGTTCTAGATATTACAATGACAGTCTTTTAAGTGCTTTTTATATACCATTATATGTATAAAGTGTAAGATAAAGTGTCCAAAAGGTGGCTACCCATATAATAATGTCAGGGGAACATCAAGTATGGAATAATGACTAATGCATGCTGAGATAAAGAAAGAAAATGAGATCCAAGTATTTTCACAATGTGAAATAGAATGTATATGTATATCACTGCATATTGTATACATATATTTTATTTTAAAAAAACTTTTAATATCTTTAGTTATTTACATAAATTTATTTTGCTGTGAGAACCATATCACTTTAAAGTTTCATCTCAGAATTATAACAAACACATTTATTTGTATATACATATGTCTTACGTCCAGTGCAAATGAGCTGCAAGTCGCGCCGAGTGATTTTGAGTTACAGTTGTTTTTTTTTAACCAGTTTTTACTATTTTCCGACTATGATACTAAAATTTGTCTTTTTTTCAGGTTAAATGATTAAATTGTCGTTTTGTGAAAACAAAAAAAAATTTCAGGATCTTAGTCGGAAAGCAGTTAAAAACGATTGAAAACAGCCGTGGATCTTTATCGCCCGGCGCGACTTCCGACTCATTTGCCCTTGTCGCAAGACATATAGGTTACAAAATCTGAGGTAGTGCTAAACCAAATGACACACATCACAGGTGAAAATATCAGCCTGACAAATGAATTTGGTTGTCAGTACTTCTCTATACTTTAGAAATGCATGCCTTTCAGACTCAGCTCTCAAGGACGTTTTTTGTTTTTTCTTTTTTTGAGTTAATCATGCTTAACTGCATCTGTTTCCTTATATATAAACTGGTTTGCTAATATCCTAGGTGAAAGGTAGTATAATGCCATCATGATCAGTATGGTAATAGTATACATATGTCAAAAAGTGTCTTTCCTAATTTCTTAGTTAGAAGGTAATGCAATTTCATAGTAATCTCTTTCTAAGGCAGCCAGGTCTATCCTAGCATCCATGAATTCAGACTCTTCCATACCTTCTGAGATGTACCAAAAGACAAATGCTCGTTTGGCATACATGAGGTCAAATTTGTGGTTCAGGCGGGCCCAAGCTTCCACGACAGCCGTGGTGTTGCAGAGCATGATGGCAGCTCGTATGGTCGCAGCTAAGTCTCCACCTGGCACAGTCGTTGGTGGCTGGTGGTTTATCCCAACCTGGGAAACAGAGAGTATGCCAGATTTCTAGAGTCAGTCTGATACATCTCTGCCAGATTTCTAATAAGCTCTTGTCAAAGCCACACATGACCATCTATAGTATGCTTCTTTAACCTGAGACATTTGAATCTGCCTAAATTACAAGTGATATACTAATAAAAGAAAAATATATGATTGATAACCACAACAGTGTATCTCTGGGATATATTAAACAAAGAAAACAAAATTTTACAAATGCTATCTTAATATTCTATAGTCCTATCTTCATTATGCTACTGATATATCCACTTCTACAAAGCAGATTCAGAACGCACAGTCTGAATTAAAAACAACAGATCAAATTGATTTATTTTAACTATCATGATAGATTATAGTTTAACGTCAATCATAATTTGAAGTTATGTATGCAATTATTACTACATATTTCAATTACTGGAGAGAATTCTAAACCTTCATTAGGTAAAGTTTAAAAAAACATTTTCAGAGTACTGAGGCCACAAAAAACAAACAAATAAACAAACATCAACTGTTGCTCAGGAAATATTTTCAGAAAAACAATAGCCAGCGAAAAAAACAAAAACCAAGAATGAAAACTGGGGAGCCATAAAACAGGACCAATCAAATTGTTCACAGAGAAAGATATTTGCAGGAGATGATCATTCTGGACAGGGACATACAATAAAATGCTGACTGTAACATGGAAAGCTATAGGGTGAAAACCCCACAGCAAAAGGCTAAGAAACAGGACAGAAATCTCTTGGAAAAGACGTTTGCACAATGATGTGAGGAGGAGCCACTACTCAGAGAATGACATGGTAAATGTTGTCTCAAGATATGTGTTGGTCACAGGCCAAAGTGAAAGTCTTTAGTGCAGAAACCTGATCTTACAGGGAATATAGTAGAGTGAAATAATAGTGTTCAAACAAGTATGCTAGCACATGACCAGATGATAGTGCCAACATACAGTGATCTCCGACTAAGAACCCTCCCCCTAAGAGCCCGGTCCACCAAAGAACCCGCCTCTGCTGCGAAACGGAATTTTTTCTCTACAAGAACCCACTCCCAAAGAAAAAATCCGCCTCAGATTTCGGTCTTTGGTCAAGACACGCGAGGACTTAAGGTGTAATTCCACATCAGGCTGTCCACTTCAGAGAAACGCACAGTGCTAGATGTGCAGTAAAATGGGGACAGGGGTGGAGAGAACAGGTAGACAAAGGAGTGGAAGTGATGGTTGATCTATGATTGCATAATCAGGCCACATTGTGGACTACCCCGTAAGCATTTCTATGTTTGACAACACGTGTGACTTGTGATTGGCTCAATGAATAAAGAGGAGTAAGTGTAATCTCTTGACTGGTCAGTTGTTTTGCTGTTTCGGTCGATCTGTAAACACTTGAGCCATTCGCGCGTTTACCCGTAGGGTCGTCAACAACTCACCGTCATGTGAAAACTCACTCGACGTTTAAACGCCGGGCAGTATTGATGTAATTATACTCTAAAAAAGATCATGAATTGCTGGATCTAATTATAACACACACACAGTGAAGAAGGCTGTACTTATTCGCATAGATAAATCTTTAATTAACGGTAACCATCAAGTAATCATAGTAGTGAAGACAATCTGTGGTCACACGAGTTGCGTAACTTTTCAATCTGCCTAACAACCCGTCTGCCTAAGAGCCCGCTTTTTTTGTCTCCCGATGACATTTTCTCTCAAGCAAGAATGCTATTGACCACTGCCCATGTTATAATAAGACTGTCTATTGAGGGCAACAACAACAGGAGGAATACGTGCATTCCATTACGATTAAAGGAATAGTGAAATTATGGATTGACAAAATACATTACAAGTGGTTTCTTTTGATAAATGAGTCCGTTATAAATGGCTAAGATGATTAATCAAAATAAAAAAAAAGAAAATGCTCAAGCAGTACCTTAAAGCCTGTGGGACACCAGTCCACAAACTGAATGGTCCTCTTGGATTTGATAAGAGAGATGGAGCTGTTGATATCTGTTGGGACTACATCCCCTCTGTACAGCAGGGACACTGCCATGTATTTGCCATTGCGAGGGTCACACTTCACCTGTCAAGTAATAACACTCACTGGATCATAAAACAGCAATGCATAAATTCAAAAAAAAAAAAGAAAAAAAAAGGTGTGTGGGGGGGGGGGGGGGGGGGAAGGGGGAGGTTCCCTCTTCCAAAAAAGTATATGAGTAGCCACCACAAGCGCTCACTTTGGGTCAAAAAATTTTTAGACAAAGCAAAAATTGTCAGAAAACTTGTTTTTTTCCTTTCTCATAACTCTCCTCAGAGATGTTTGTTTCGTTTGAAATAAAGATATATTTAAAGTTACAACAACTTTTTTGTTTAATTATCTGTGTCATTTAAATGTATGTGGCTTACAAGTATTTCATTGATAATTTTGTTTTATAGCCCATACGGACAATTTTTACGGTTCCGCAGTCAAATGAATGCGAAACCTTGCCAAACCTCTTCTTTCTAAACTTGAATAACGAAGCCATAAAAAATCACATAAAAATAACAATGACATCATTTTAAAGGGCAATAAGTTACATTTATTCAGATACTTCACTGTCCTAAGGTTATCACCTCACAAAGTTGGTCTTTGATGCTGTGATACTCGTGTGCCGCAAATGTTTCTAAGTCAGTAAAACTTTGAAAATTCATGACTTTGTTATTTGTTGATGGATTTTGATAATTTTTTTTTTTTATTGTCTTAATCTCTGTAAATAGCATGGTATTGTATTCATATATATGTATTTTAATTTTGAATATTTCACTTATGACACCCACTTAGAGCAGTGGCGATATGGATAAAATGACCATAGACCCATTTTCAAATTTTGATTTAAAGATGGCTGTAAATATTTTCAGAAGTATGGTCACAAACGTATTGAGACAGCAGTTTAATATTTTGTGTGTAACATGGAGGGAGCCTGTGGTCATTATGCAACTCTCACTGAGACTATCTAATGCACATATCAATCTATCATTATCACCCACCATCTGATTGGCTGGTTCAAAACAGGCTGAAGTCAGTTGTCCAACAGTTATCGATTCATGATAGGCTTTTTCCGCAGAGATGAAGGGGCTGTAGGAGACCAGGGGGAAGTGGATTCTGGGATAGGGAATTAAATTTGTTTGCCATTCGCTGAGGTCTGCATTCAGGGATCCCTCAAATCTCTGGGACACGGTGATGCCGCTGACAACCTGTATATGAAGGAAACAAAGAGAAGGTCACATTCAGGTTTCAACGACAAGATGATATGACACATGACCTGTTGAAATGAGTCTGATGTCAAAGTTTCCATGCATAGAGTTATTGGTTACAGTGAAAAGAGAAATGAGTGTGCCTGATTTTGGCAAGAAGATAATTCAGCCAGGGTTTCCCTGTGCTGAGATTTTCACATTTAATGTTCATTCCTATGACCTCTTGGCCAGTGAATTCTTATTGCCTCAACAATGCCCACCTTGAGATCAGGCTCTTTTCATCTGGGTGTGCAACATATAGGCCTAATGGTTGAAGAACACTTTATAGGATATACTCAACTTTGCACTATGACTTTACAAAACACAAAGCAATATGTCACAGTAAGAACACAATACGTTATTCAGAATTATTTAATAAATAACCACTGGAACTCATGGCCATGCAGAAACTTCAGATTAGCTAGTTCAACATTACAGTTAAGTGTTAGATGCTCTCTAACATTCGAAGCTGATTCATTGAAGTCAGAGTTGAACTTGCAATGTAGTAGAATGTGATGTAAGAGATTGTCACTGCTATACAAAAATGGCAGACTCATGCCAAAAATCAATTGATATCTCTTGATAATTCCCGAACATGTATCCTGCTGGATATTATCAAAAAAGAAATGTGCCAATAGAATTATGTACTTATTCAACAGAATCATAATGACATGCTCATCAATAAGTCACTTTTTTAGTCAGGTAAGTTACTTTCTTGCCAGATACATGAGGTATGACACAAGCATTGTAAAGAAGGGAAAAATCACAAAATTATGAAAAAATTACTAAGATAAGAAAAAGACATTTTGATTTCATGATGATTTTTTTTTACAATTTTCTATTGCACATTATGTTTCAAATAAGAAAAAAAGTGTTTTTTTTCTTTTTTACAATGCGTGTATTAGGCCGAAACCATACTGGTCTGTCCGATTAGCAGCCATCAAAAGGTAGGCGGCTGTCAGAGAAAAAAAGCATAAACATAGTGAATCCGTCAGATTGTCACCTTCTGGCGACATTTTTATGTGGTTTCCCAATGTGTGTTTTATATGTTGTTTCCCAATGGCACCTGCTAAGAAAAAGCTTGCTTTATGGTGATGATGGAGAACACGAAATTTGCCAAACCGTTAGTTGTCAGTACATCCAGTTAATAAACAAAGGAATACAAATGGTAAACATCATTTCATTCAAGAAATTCAAGCAATGTTGCAGGGAAGAGAGAGCAATTAGAGACATTGCTGGCATTTCAGCTTACATCTCTATCAGGCAAAGTTGAACTTAAAAAAAAAATAAAAAACTAAAGAATTACTTTATAGGCAAATAAATCACAAAATCTTTGCACCCATACCTAATTTTTGGTCGCTGATTTTAAATCTGTTATCAACAATAGCATTTGATGACAAAAACGGAGTTTCAATTTTTGCGACTGAACGTCCCTCCTAGGCCATTTTGAGACAAATGAGTAAAGTTTATCACAGAAGTCAAAGAAAATGAACATGTCGCACTTCAATCCAACTGACCTCTGCCACTCAGCGACAGTCGGACGTGACTATACTTACAATGTCCGTTTTGTCTATATTTCCCTTCTTGTAATGTTTCAATCTTTGACTTCGTCATCGATTTCTTCGTACTGTCGAACCACTGTTTTCGGCCCTGCGCCTCTAGTACTTGGCAAAGGGAAGTAATTTGACTGGCGGTCAAAATGACTGACTTACTTATGCAATAATGAGTTTTTTGTCAACACAGTGATGCCCTTCCCCCCTCCCCTCTCAATTATCACTGGAGTTACGTCCCAGAGGCCCCTGCAATAGGTGAAAATCCATGTTGTAAACACCATGTATCTATTGTATTATTTTCAAACATTGTAATCATTCATCCCCATGCTCTTAACTCATTCACAGCTACTGACAAGAATTCTCGCACGGTCAATTTCTGTGTGTATGCCAGTGATGAGAATTCTCGCAAAATGCTCTAGTAGTGATTAGGAAATAAAAGTTGGCTTTATTTCTAACAAAAATCACATGGTATGATTTGAAATCACTCTTGAAATGTTTTTCAGTCTTTGTGGCCTACTTTGAGCATATTTGCGAGAATTTTGAGTGCAGTGGGAAACTTAACATCAACCTATCGAAACATTTCTCATACACTGAAGTAGTGCAGTTTATGCTTGATTCTGGTACTGAAGAGAATATTGATTTGTTTTGAAAGTGATAGATCTAGTAACAGTAAGATGGGCCACGATTTAGATCTAGATCAAGATTTGAACACAGCTGATGAGGGGGTATGGTTGCCCACAGATCAGAGATCTACATAAGTGCCTTTCACTGGCAATCCAACCATTAAAGCAGACCTTACTAATGTACATAATGTAATTCTGATACTCAATTGTCTATTATTTCTCTCAACTGACAATTTCATTTAGTAGGATTATTTATAAATATTTTGATGATTATCTTCACAGTCAAGGGAAACATTTGTCTCCCACTGATTATTTTCTCCTAATTTTCTGATTTATTTTTCGGATTTATTTTACTTCTCAGACTACTTGTGAACTGATTTATTCTGCTTTTTATAATTCCCAGTAAATAAGAGGCTCTGCAATTACTGATTTATGTGTTCTTTGGGGTATGAATCTAACCTCATTTGAGTGGTATGTAATTTTTTCCTTTTTTTTTTCTTTTTTACCAAAGAAAACCTAAACTTAACATTGCACAGCACAGAAAAATATGTAATAACAAGTTACAATATTCATTTACAAGTAAAAAGCATAAAAAATTTTGATAAGAGGTCAAAAGATGTATTTTATATGATTTGTTTTTTTGCCTAACCTACCCTAAATTTTTATATTTCAAAAAATTTCAGCACAGCAGAGGAGATAAGAAAATCTTGCTCAGCAGTGTATGAGAAGATTATTCCCACAGTCTTATAAATCCTTTCTACACTCTAAAACAACTTTTGTACACATAGTGTGTACATATACTTCCCCAAAATTTATATCAAGCTGCTGAAACCATCAACATATAGAAAAGTTTGCTATGAATCGAATTTGCAAAAGGTGAACTGCAAAATGGGAAGGGCTTGTACCTCATATTCTGAAAATGACTTGTGCCATTATCTTAGAGCAATAAGGTCTCGTTTATTATCCTAGATAAATCGACTGTGGTTGGAAAAAAAAAGAAGAGTCAACTTACCTGTGCAATAAGTCTGTTGATGTTGGTGTACGTTGGTCGTTCGATATCTAGATTGCGTCGACAGATATCATAGCAAGCCTCGTTGTCAAAGACAAAGCAACAGTCAGAGAACTCTAAGCATGCATGAGTGTTGAGAATGGCATTGTATGGCTCGACAACAGCAGTTGAAATCTGAAAAACAGAACTAATCTAGGTAAATGATGAATGAGACATGAAAACTATTTTTACATATAATGGAAAGGCCACATCTGACTTTCAAGCTGGTTGAATAAAATGCCAAGCTCTAGTTTTTAGTGGTTAAACAAGCTGATAAATCTCTCCATCATTTTAATAAGGCAACAATAAATCAAAACAAAACCAAACAAAATCTTAGAAACTTCAAAAATAAATCCTATTTTGAACATTTCATGATAACAACTTCAAAATAAAAAAAAAGGCAAAAAGATAAATATTGATGTTAAAATTACTGTAAATGTCACATGGCAGCATGCAAATCGTAAATGGAAGTGAATATCAAGGGGAAAGAACCAGATATTATGTCCACTTTTTACACATAGGAGAAAACCCTGAACTTTCTCAAGAGTATTTGCTTTTTATTTGTAAATGTATAAATTTAAACCATTACACTCGACAAAAGTGGCTGTTCCTTCTGATTTTTTTAGGTGGGCGGGAGAATAAAAGCTCAAGACTAAACCCATTGACTGTAACCCGGAAAATATAAAAAATTGGACACCTACAAGTCTTCCCCTTCCCCCTTAGCTGTCTGATATTAATCCTGAAAATGTCCATAGAAATCACAGGAATGCTAAGATTTTTATCATGACATACTAATCATGTTAACCTCTTCACTGCTTAGCAACAGTATAAGGTACATCCACAAATCAATCTGTACCATGCCGGAAAATGTACTGGTACATCCACAGTCAGCCCACCCACCAACCACTCCCTTTTCCTCTTTGATCCGATGCTCCAATCACTGAGCAGTGGTTTACACCTATACGCAGAATCTTTTAATAGATTCCACAATCTGATGATTGGCAGATTACCTGAGGATGAGGCCTTAATAAAACTGAATAAGAGTTGATGCTTTTGACTGCCTATGATAAAGTAGAGGATGGGTGGCTCAAGCAAAATGGATGGGACTGAGTGCTGGTGGGGGTTTGTAGTGGACGGAGTGAGGGAGATTGCCTGTATTGCTGATGCTTAGCACAGGACTGCAAAATTGGTGTAGTAGTGAGGCAGCTATAAAAATGCAGGTTTAGGCCTAAAAGTGATAGAAAGGAGAACTTCATCTATTCAGAAAGAAATTCATCAGTAAAGTATAACAAGGAATAAGATGGTGCTTCATGTGCCGAGCACTATACATACCCTGGGTGCTGGGTAAATGGAAAACTCAATTTTAGGTTTCTTGCCATAGTCATGAATCATGCGTGACATGAGTTGTGAGACCAGACCAGAGCCGGTTCCCCCACCAAAACTGTGGAAAATGAAGAAACCCTGGAGCCCGTGGCATTGGTCAGTCTGCAAGGCAAGAGAGAATACAGCTGAGTCCACTCAAATCAAACTCTGATTATCCGAATTCCTGATCATTCGAATAAAAAAGAAACAATAGATTTTTTTCCTCTTTGCACCTAATAAATGCCTTTCGGACAACTAGAAACCATCACCGCGAGTTTCCTTTGAATCGAACTGGTCAGTGCCGTCACTAAGATAAAATTAGCTTTTATCCTTTCCACGAGGTTTCCACTCACCACGGAAAACAAGAGAGACAGAGCTGTGGGTGGGGCAAGAAGGATTAGACAATGAACTTACATGTATTGAGTGTGCCATCGATTGATAATCAAGCATCCCGGCAGAGCCTACAGTACAGATATAAATACACATGTACTATACATGTACACGTCACAGACTAACTGTCTATACATGTAAGTGTGTCAGCAACGCTACAATACGGCGTTGCCACTGTGCTATGATCACTATCTTGGCTCTAGTAGCACAGTGACTGGATAGGCCAGATTCTACATCGTGCTTGTTTTTTTTTGCTTGTGGTTGACTTGCTTTATATAGACACCCTCACAGACCATGTGTTGGCTTCCTCTAACCATTTTCAAAGCTAAAACTTTATTAATAGTCCTTTTCATGGCTAAACCTAGGCCCACTCATCAACAGTTCTTGTCACAGTTAAAACTAAATGTATACAGTCTTTTGCAGGACTAAACACCATAACATCATTCTGCCTCTACTTTTCTTTACTTTATTTTTGCTTTCAAGACAGCCCTTTCTAAGGCTAACAATCCAATTAAACCTGTGAGCTTGAATTTAAGATAAAGGCGAAGTTCGGAAGCCATAACAAGTGTTCTTAATAAAGGGAAATAATTCTGTGATAAAATAATTAAATAATGCCTCATTAGTCACTCAAGAATTGCCTCCCTTGTTAAAACTGGAAGACGAACTCTCTTTAATCGAACCCATTAGGGTGGTCCCAAGAAATTCGTTTAAAGTGGATTCAACTGTATCTGCGATGATGGTCTCGCTCTATAATACACATACTGTCTTTGCATGGGCAATTATGGTCCTTGCATAATTTAACCCTAGAACTGTCAGAGAAACTATTTGGCTAAGAGTGCCCATGCTTCTTTCATGACACAAGTATTTCTGTTTAAAAATAATCTCTTATATCCAGAGGCAAGAAATGACAAATACCTAACCATATTCTATTTGGAAACTGATAAAAAATGCAAAGTATCTGCAATGTTTTCTTGAACTAGATAGCTCTCTTGGCACTTCTAGGGTTGAACTTTGAATTTTACTGTGCTGTATCAAAGCTGTGAAATGTACTTCTAGTTCTTAATTAAGCAGCATCATTATGGCTATAGAGCTCTGTACAGATTCTTTAAGTTGTGAAGTAGTGTTCTTTGATGTGCTTATATATATAATATTTCTTGGCAATATTAAACCATGACAAGAACTGTTGCACAAACTTTAAGCTTATACTAGAGCAACTGAACATGGTTTAATATACTAGCGGCTGGTACTGTTCAGACCCACATGTAATAATTAGATCACGCCTTGGAGTCAGTTTCTATTTCAAATTATGTGATACATTAAGAGGGACAACTATTGGCAGTGAACATTTTGTTGTTTTCTTTTGTTATTACGTGTACAGTTGCTTCTCAGATTACAAACATAAACCATTCCAGGACTCTTTTCATAAAGCGAATTGTTTGTAAACTGAAGCATTGAAATGAGAATAGATACAATTAATCCGTTTCAGTCTCAGAAAAACATGTTTGGTATTGTTACATTTTATATGCTATTTTTTAAATGAAGAATATACAGTTAAATTAGAATATATGTACATGTTCTCTTAATTAGAGACAAATACACTGAAATGCAATTGTGCTTCTTACAACTGCTGCATTAATATTAACACATCAAGAAAGATTGCAACATAACACACCATGCTGTGCACTTGACAAAACGCAACGGAGCACGTTTCACGGGTTTGTAGGTAGTGGCCGTGTTCACAACCTGAATCACTATTTGTAAGTCAAGATAAAATTTATTCGCAAAGCTTGCTCATAAACTGATTTGTTCATAAACCAAGTCGTTTGTAACCCTAGGGTCCAGATTAGTTTGAAAAATAAATGCTTGTCATTTTTTTCATATCTGAGCTTTCTTTCCTATCACTCGTTACAATGCATACACTGTAGCTCTGACACCAGTATATTTAATTCTAATTCTAGTATATTTAATGGCTATAAAAGCAAACCCTAATTATTGTATAATCACTTTCTAGATCTAGCATAGTTTGGCAAAAATCATGATTCATATTCCCCGTAACAACAGTCCTTTGGAATCCAGTTATGGCATACTCCACTGCACTTTCACAATGGGCAAAATGCTTTAAGCCAATCATTTCATTTTTTCAATTTACTTTCTTTTATGGTACTTTCACTGAAAAAAGTATTGGAGACAATATCTGTACATCAATATGCTCACCAATTTCCGTATCCTGTCCAATACCAGATCAATAATTTCTGCTCCTTTTGTGTAGTAACCTCTGGCATAGTTATTGGCAGCATCTTCTTTCCCTGAGATGAGGCACTCAGGATGAAACAGTTGACGATAAACTCCTGTCCTGATTTCATCTGGAATTTGAAAATTCCAACAAAATCCAGTAATTCCAAGATACATCTAGCTTTAGAATACATGGATAAATGTGAGTACAGTTATAATCTATAATATGTGCTGGTGTTATAATAATATGATATGCAAATCAAGCACAAGACAAAAGGTGTAAACCGGTCAATAAATTATCTGACTGATTTGCCCCTTTGTCACACAGAGAAGTTAAGGGCTCCCCTTTTTGTTGTACCGAGGTTGTTGCCTATTCACCCCTTTATTGTACAGCTGATGTTCTGAGAAGCGTGTTGGATGAGTTACTCACCAATGCAAGTGGGTTCCAAATCAATAAATGCTGCTCTTGGGACATATTTGCCAGCTCCTGTTTCTTGGAAGTAGGTCATGAATGAATCATCTGAGGATCCCCTGCTGTATTCTGCAGGCATGAATCCGTCCGGTCTGATGCCATGTTCCAGACAGTACAATTCCCAGCATGCATCACCCACTTGTACACCTGCCTGGCCAACATGGATGGAGATGATCTCACGCTAGAACGAGAAAAAATAAGGCAAAACTAATTACTTGTCAAGCTTTGAAGGCAACAGTGGCTTTTCTACAACTGTACCAAAAGGAACAATAGATGTGAAGTGAAAAAGGGGGTGACCAAAAAAAGATGGACTCGCTGGTCCTGCATCGGGGGATGGAAGGACACGAAGATCGAAAATCCGCATTTTTTCAGTGACTCAACAGTCCCATGGCTTCCAGTGGCTAGGGAAGCTCGACATCTAGCCTTCTCAGATAAGGACAAATATATTTCGGAGGTCTCGTGTGTACATTACGCACGTTAAAGAACCCTTGGCAGTTCAAAATGGATGAAAGAGTGGCGCTGTGTCCAGGCAAAATTTCCAAATTCCTACCCACAAAATTTCTCAGCAATAATTGGCAACTTCTAAAAGCTGAGATAATCGTACTTTCTTTGGATTGAAAGGCTTAAAAAAAAGAAACATATTTAAATGATGGAATTAGTTAATAGATCTCGTGACATTATCATAATAGGTCCTGTGGAATACACAGGACGATTAAAATCTCAGTTGTTTATGATCATATGGGCATCAGATTTGGAACACTGATAGAACAGTCTCTTGGTCCCACATAACAATGAACAACATATTTTGAATTTGTCCATGTAGTTTAATATATAGATCTACCTTAACTCGGCTGATTTTAAAAGTTATAATAAGGGTTTAATACATTAGGTCTATTAGGAATATCCCTCCCATCCGATTCCCCCTCCCCTTCCTCAACCCCAACTGTTCGTTTTGTTGCCCGATTTGATAACATGATTATCATTGACCAATCCTATTGTCAAAATCCTCGCACAAACCATTTTCTCATGTGTGCATCAATCACAGGATATCGCTGCTTAGAAAAAGGAATAAGACTGTGATTCCTATCCAAACGGTGACTTCCTGGATGTCTCCACCACGATTTGCCTGTTGAATTCCCCCGCCCCCTAACTTTCCCCCAAACTTCAGGCGGCCACCAAGGAAGTAGGTCGTACGGGGTTGCCCGCCACTCTACGTCAGTTCTTTTCTACGAAGTTCACCGGAAGTGACCTCTGCGAACTCTTGAAGGAAATATTATGATGACGTCAATTTCGGAAACGCCACCTACCTCTGTGTGTAATGAGTGTTTTGATGGTGCCGACGGGAAGTGTGTATTCTGAAGCAGACTGTCTTCTCTGAATAATTTGATCACTTGTGCCTTGTATGAAGCAGTCGGTGTTGATGTAGGCAAGTTCACAGGACGCCGAGGATAACCACAGAGCTGAGAGTTGATTGATTTTGTGGTTCACGATAGCAGAAAAAAAAAATCCATTATTTCCCGGAGCGAGACTCGCATTGCACTTGCACTTCAAAGTAGGAGTAGCCTATCTCGACACGAAAAAATAAAAATACACGCGAAAAAGGCATCATTAGCAGGCTGTTTGGCAAGGGCTACTGCTATTACACGTTCAACTCAAAGGCATTGTCTTGAGCAGTTGCTGGGTACAGTCTTCTCTGACTACTGATGATGAGTTTTCAGCGCAATCCTAAAAAGTAAGTCATTAAAAAAAAAAAAAAATTAAACATGAGAAATATTTTTGGTTACATTTTAATGATCATTGCCCGCCAGTTGCAATTATGGTTGCCTTATAGTCAATATTCTTGATCCCTTGCTATCGAATATTGTAGTTACCACACTGAAGCCATTATCAGTATGACAATATGCAGTCTACAGTACTATCTGATATGATACAAGGTGTCATCTTCTAGAGTTAGAGTCAGGATCTAGATTCTAATCTAGAGAGATCTACAAAAAATGTGAAAGAAATAGTGTGCATTGTTTGTGATAATCTTTGCAATTAATGTTATTTCATTATAAAAATGGACATTTTGGAAACATATAGTCCATAGAGATACTGATGGATTCTCATAAAGTCTGAGCCTATTTCATCCCCTTGTTCCATATTTTGATTGGATCCTGTTTATTGTGCCTAAGTAAGGGTTTCTAGGGAAGTTGTGGCACTTCCTTCTCACTGCGGTCCCGGTACAAATGGCCTATATCGATACTTCGATTATTGCTTCCTCGATATACATATCGATTACTGTAAAATATACTAGATCAACCCCTGGCCTTAACCTCTGGGACCCTCGGCTGTGCATACCGCCGAGGCAATCATCGCAGTATCGATGCCATTTTTACTTGGACCGCAGTGAGACGGTAGTGCCGAAGTTGTAGTTACTGTTTAGGAATCCATGCCTAGGTCTTGTCTTCTAGGTTTTTCCCTTTATGAGCAATCAATGATTTGGAAAGCATGATTGATCAGAGGATTATAGATTTGTCAATTAGATTGACATCAGTTTCTCATCAGTATCACAGTGGTATAGCAAATCTCCTTGACAGTTTTATCCTGTCAGTTTGAGAGTGGATTGTAAAGTAAGTTTTATGTTGATCAGACCGTTGGAATTTTATTGACACAGTCAGCTTTTATGACATGAGCAGGAAAGAAAATCCACTTGTATATTGAACTAATAAAACATTTGAAAATATTTTTACTGTATGTCTTTCCTTGCTCTCTGTTTATAAATTGCATGTATTCATTTTTTTTTTAATTTGCTCCAGGTGACCTGTTGAATTTGGATTATACTTCCAACTATGCCCTTGTCACCATGGAGGACGCTGTAAGTCGTGACTCTGTCACATCCTCCACTAGCGAAGAATTTGTGGTCATCAACGGTGAACCCAAACTCAAAGTTGCAGCAGATGTCAATGATATCAGTGAGGAAATAGCCAGTGCCACGGCCAGCGACGGAAAAATGTCAGACAGCACAGATAATGATAACGTCGACCAACCATGTGACCATGTTATCCCTAGCAGCAAGTCAGTGAATGTCCTTAATTCAGAATCTATCCTAGAAAATTACCCAGACACCCCTGTTGAGGATGGGCCAGGTGCAGGTAAGCTTTTTGTGCTTTCAGTAGAAAATACAAGTGAAAAGTACTTAATTCGCTAGAATAATGTTCACTTCATCTCCATTGGAAGGATGTTCATGGTGTTGTTTCTAAACCACTATCCACCAATTCTGTTATTTTAGACATTTTTTCTTTCTTTTTTTTTTTAAATCCTGCATTTAATGCCAAATGAGTGAAATATGAAGAGATATCTTGGACTAGTTTCTTCCTTTTTCTCTTAATTTCATTTCTGTATTGTAGTCTCTGTTAATTTCTTAACAGTTACAGAAATTATTTTAGATCTGGTGTTATAATCACACTTTGTTTTTAAAATAAAATACAGTGAACCTTTAGTGTGAGGCAGGTGTTTGAGGTTTTAATAGATATGTACAAGTAGAAGTTCTTAAGAAATCTTGTGTTGTTGCCTTATGTTGACATTATAGTTCTAAAATTATTTTAATAATGCAGTTAAATTTAGTACCAATCTGAATCAATACGAGCAATTATAAAAATATAGACTGTCACTCAGCAACAAATTGGCATTATTGTTGTTGCTCATATTATGATTACGAGACCAGTTCAATAATTGTTCATTGAACTGTAGAGTATTTATATCTTTGATATGCCATATAATCTATTCTAAGAGAAACTTGAGTTAGTTTGTGGTCACTTATCATGAGATTAACTATTGAAAGTCTGAAAAATAGCTCCTGGGTTAAATCGAGAAATATTTGAATTGATCCAAGATTTGTTTGCACTCAGCAGACATATTATTTGACTACAGTGAATTCTCACTTTTCGAATTTAATCTGTTCGGGGACTTTGTTCGTAAACCAAAACATTGAAATTAGAGTGAATACAATTAATCGGTTTCAGCCTCAGAAGAACATATGGTATTTTTACCTTTTAAATTTTTTTTATAAACGAAGAATATACAATTAAATTAGACTGCATATATGATTCATCATGATGGTTCGGTCCACCGGATGGTTTCGAGCAAATGGGGCAGAAAGGTCAAAAGGGGAGGGGGGGTGTGTCAAATGGTCGAATTTTGGATTTTTACACAAACCTATTCTTTAAGCATCACTGCATCATATAAACATATGAAAACATGGAATTAAACTCGAAAACTAGGTAAAAATCACTTAAAATGTAGGGTCCATTGCTGAGGAGATAACGCTTTGATTTGAAAGCGTATTTCTCGGAATTTTTATTTCTTTCGACAACTGCTTTTAATAGCTTTAGATGCTCATAACTCTGTCAGATAACATCATTGAGCAATGAAACTGGTGCCAAAACATAGCAGAGAGATCACTCTTTCACACTGTATCAATAGCTCAATTCACGCAAAATGTATTTTCATTTTTTTTTTTTTTTTTGTGTGTGTTGTTGATGTAAAACACTCATAATTCTCTTTCTGGTAATGTGACTCATCAAATTTTCAAATTGATGCTAATTTGTTTTTTGCTGCTATAGACAATACTTTCAACTTTTACGTCACACTTCTGAAAATTTTCTTTTTTTTTTTGTTGTTGTTGTCATTGTTAATCAATCATAACTCTCATTCTCCTTGTGTGTTACTTGGCTTTTGATTTTCATGCTGTTCCAATTTTTTTTGTCATGAATGATCAGATCGAGGACGGTCCACATCACTGCCAGCCCTCCCTAACGGCGACTGTACCATTTTCAATGGAGTTACTTACTTGGGGTGTGCTATGGTGAACGCTCCCCGCAGCGAGGCAGAAATTTACCGCAATATGGCTGTCTTGAATCAGCACAGCCAGATGTCCATTCCGGTGGCACTATCCGTGCCAGCTACCTCAGAAGGAATTGTCAGGTCAGAAATTGTGTTATTTGACAGATTATAGCACTTCTGTGCTTTTCTATGTGTTTCTCGAGGAAGTGTTTCATGTATGTGGAGCATGTTGTCATTTAAGTGTATGTTCACATAAGTTTCATCACAAGGATTACATATTGATGTTGTCATTACTTGTCCATGCCATTTTTGTTTTTGTTGATTTTTTTTTTTTTTTTTTTTGGTGGGTAAAATTCATTTTTCATTTTGTGGTGTGAGTTCTTATGTTTTAATGAAACATCAGCAGACATGGCATGATAGTGTGTGATTTCTAGATGTTTTGAGCCTTGATTAAGTTAACGCTGTCTTGAGAAAGTTCAGACATTGGTCTGTAGAATAGGTTGTAAGTGGTATCATTGTTTATCTGTTGAATATTCCTCTTGTTGTTTTCTTCATTTTAGCCTTCCATTCCCAGTATATGCTTATGGAACGGTTTTAAACCGAACAGAGAGTAACAAATAAATCTTGTCAACTTTAGAAAATTTCCCTAGAATTCTACAATGTGATATTATTGAAGAATAAGGAATAAAGAGAGTATTTTATTCCTAAAGTATTAACAAATTTTCAGATTTTTAAGATTTTTTCTTAAGTTGCACATACTCAAAAAGCAGAGATTGAATGGGGGGGTTTGAAATTTTGGAAATAGAGTGATTTACAGCTCATGAGTGGGGAACATCTTCATTCCAAGGATAACAGCTGGAACCCCATGAATTGAACATTGCTGCTGAAAGATTCTATATTTTTTTTTATCTCATCATCTAGCACTACAGTAAAGCATTTTTTGTCTTTGATATCTCTCCAGTATAATATTGTTTACTTCATCTGCCATATTCAGTGCTCTATCATCTTCATGATCACAATCTGCAAGCACACAAATCAGCTTCAATTTTTTTTTTTTGTCAGCCATCTACGTTATTAGTAAGAAATAATTTTGCTGTGCAAGTTAAGCCTGTGTTTTCACCCATATTCAGCACAAGGCCAAACAATAGTCATGATTGAGAAAGGAAATTTAAATGTCAAAATTGTCATAAGTGCTTCTTACTACAACAATTAACATGCAATTGCAGTTAGACTTAGAGTTGCGATTCTGTGCTGTGACTCAGCCGTGCATCATTTCATCGCTGTATGTATGTTACATCAGCTTTTCATTCTCATGTGCAGGAGCAAAGAAATATTATCTTTAACATAGGTATGCCAGGTTATGGTAAAATGTCTCTCCATGTTTATGTTTATTATAGTATCGATATAATATTCATTGTCACCTACCAATTTTTCTTTTCTGTTTCATTGTGTTACGATAATGTGTATTTTGTCATCATAGCCTGTAGATAGTTTTGTAGTGAAATGCTGGTTACCATTTAGCAATAGAATCAAAGCTGTGGCTTTAATGAGGGAAATATGAGGGAAAGAATTAACCCATAGATGTTATAAAAAATCAAATTATAAATACTTTTATGAAGAAAATGTGAAACCCAGATGAATGAATTGAATTGATTATGAATGAATTTGATAAGAATGTCGTGTTTCTGAAGGTAGAGAACGGATGATTTAATAATTATTGACTATGCCATTGACTTGAAGCACAGAGTTACATGAGCATATTGCCCCAGTCAGCATGGCAAGTGTTTGCCTAAGTTTGGCCTAAATTTTTGTGCCAGTTAACATTTGCCATATAGATGAAATGTCATGCACTTATCAGTTCATTCATTATGTGCATCTTTTGTCATAAGCTGTGAAATATAGGCATGCTAGATATCATTTGCAAGTTGAACAAACAAATTGAGTCACCATCAAGTGCCATAATTACATGAAAAAAATTCATTTTATACTCTCTATAGCATTCTCATCATTCTACAGTTTATCACTACTTTTGTTTATTTATTTGTATTTTTACTTCTTTAAATTTTTTTTTTCTATTTTTTTTTATATTGCATTTGTTTTGTTGTCAGGACTTCCAGCACCAGTATACCGCTGTTGCTGTGAATCAAGTTCGGTTATTGTAATTATTAATTGGGCTGAGAGCATTATAATGTTACCTGATATTAACTTTACTAGAATCCCAATAGGGGACATAAATATTATGTTTCATTCATTCTGAATTTTATCCTTTTTTTTTGTTTTTCTGTCTTTGTTTCTTATAGTTTAATAAAAAAATTCTGGAAGCATAGTTTGCTGTTTTAGACATACAGAATGTCTGTAAAGCTACTCTGCAGTTAAAACCTCAGTGTCATTTCACATTATTGAGAATGCATTGAAGGTGATGGCTAACAATTTGAACATTTATCATAACCGTCATAACTGAGATTGATCGTGAATACTGTTACAGTATTTTTCTGATGTGATACATATATTTCTGAAATATTTTTAGTCTTACTATGATATTTCTTCTATTCAAATAACAGTATATTAACTTTACAGACACCCTGTATAGGAGAAATTGTAGTTAACAAAATTTTCTCATTTGAGGAAAATTGAATTGATGTTCTCTTTCTTTCCCTTAACTTCATTTTGTCAAGAGTTTTCATGATAGAACAAATAAAAATTTGTTAATGGATTTTCTCGCTTAAGATGGGAAGGAAAACTGCTGGCCTAATTTATTTAAACAATGATGGTAAAAATTTAGTGTGTTTCCATTATCAAATGAATGATGGCATGGCAGTTTATTAAAAGAAATAAAGAAAAATCAGTTTAAGAATGTAGTAATGGAATATGAAGAAGAGTTAAAATCTATCCCTCATGCTGAAGAAAAAATAACACAAACCTAATTTATTTGAATTTTAGCTGTAAAAACACAAAACATTTTTTCCCATTATCATCAAATGAATGACAGTATTAAAAAGAATAAACAGGCAAAAAACTGAAAAATCCAACTTTAAAAATCTAGTAATGGGATTCTAAGGGAGGATTGCTTCCCCGCATTCCCCAAGGGAATGAAAAATTGATTGCGCTATTTAAAATCTGGGATAATTAGCTTCTTGGTCTCAAGGGAAAAATACTATGGATAAATACTTAGGAAGAGAAAAACTAACTACAAATCTTTCTTAAAAGACAGATTCCTGATAACCAATCTTCAGTTCCCGACATAGCATCATGGCATTTCACTATCCATATGGGGAACATTTTATAGAAAATCTCGTAGATGGTGTGAGACAGTTGAACACATTCTTTTCCATCCACTCTGATAGAATTGCTCAATTTGCTACATCATTTTGTGAAGTAGCCTATCAAAGGAATTACCATTTAATGGAAAAATATGCAGTTATATGAATTATTACAAGGAAGATTTCTTTAGAAAAAAAAAAATCTTAAAATGAGTAAGGTGCTCCCATTGATTATGGTGATCTGCAGATACTAATGAGCTCCTTTGTGCCATTATAGACCATCTAGTTTTCATATTTTGCATCTATTCATGGCAGACATAGACTGGATTAGTTTGATAAATGCAGATCTAATGACAAGAATGAATTGAATGTGTATGTCTCATGAAGGGACATATGTAACATTCCATTTTCCTTCTATCTGTGATCATCCTCTGTATGTGCAAAGTGAGAATTATAGTCTCTCTAAGTGGCTTATTGATATCTCTACCTCATTTTCAAGAACTGATGTGCACTCATATATAGGCCTTTTTCTGTGAATATAGCAACTCCTCTATAACTGATTTAGATTTCATCCAGAGACCTATATGCTGACATGCCCCTTCTTAAGGTGGATGAGGCAATAGTCCTTTTAGGCAAACATCTTTCTCTGTCACTCTGCAGAAATAATATTAGAGTTGAGGAAGATCCAGAGAGTGTAGTTTCAGTATTGTAGGCACAAAATAACATCACAGGGCAACTAACACAAGTTTTTCTAATGACAAAGAGTTTTTATGATCAGTGGGTATATCTCCCTACACCAAGTAATTTATAGTACATGTTTTCAGGAAAATCCAGTTCATCATATAATATTATTCAGTGTGCTGATAGAACTAGCCAGTGCAAAAGGCAACAACTGTGTAATATGTTCATATGTATATTATTTATTCATAGTTTTAACCCTGCAAATGTCAATAGATCAGTTCAACAAAATATCTGTTCCTTATACTTAGTGTTTGAATGCCTCTCCAGTTATCAAACAATGTAGTAAGAAGGAACCCCATCCATATCCGCTCTTAAACATCATGAACTGTCATTTCCAGAACATGAAGTAAAAATCGGTATACGAAAATCCGATATAGAACTCACTCTCTGTATTTTGCTTTTGAATGCCTCTTCAATCAACAAACGGTACAGTAAGAAGGTAACCAGCCCATACTGCTCTGAGACATAATCTGTCATTTTCAGCGCACAAATGAAGATCATTAATTTATACACCCTGGTACTGCAACAGGTTGTATGTATGACACTTCAGGGTTAAATTGCATTTTCTGACCAGGAATTTAGTCAAAGGTGGGCAGCTAGAGGAAAAAAATGGAGAGAAAAAAAGTGACAAAGCTGTATTGACTTTTGTTATTAGATTTATTCAATGAGGAGGGAGAGTGGGTATTTTTAGGACTGGCATTGTGATTGATGAGGAGTTTTAAGATGTCCAGCCTGATTTTCTGGGCTGACAATGAAATAATAGAGCTGGGGAAAAAAAAAGAATGGATGGGGGCGGGAGGGGGAAGAAGGAACAGTGGAGAAGAAAGAAAATGAGAATGGGGATAGGCTAAGAAGATCTGGAAAAAAAAATTCAGGGGAAAAGAAAAAAATTACAGAATATGACACCCAACATGATGAAATGAGGCGCTTGTCAAACTAAGGCGACCGGAGAAATCATATGTGTTTCAACAGTGAATGCATTTTTAACGCAAATTTTGTTTCTTCACAGAACCTTTCTATATCAATCTAAAAATGTGTTTCAGAATTAAATTTGTTGAAGTAGATTAAACAAAAGCCCAAAAATTGTAATTTAATGGCATGGCCTTAAAAAGATTAAAAAGGATTGACGAAGATCAGCCATTTTCTCACTAAATTCAGCTGCAGTGGTAACAGGTCGCCCCATCATTTTTTAATTGCCAAAATCATGACTTCTATCTGAGGTAGAACAAATTTTTTTTCAGACACAGAAAGGGAAATAAATAATCTTCACAGTGATACCACTTACTCTGTATGCTCAAACTTTGACGAGAGCCTGGTTTCATCATGTTGCATCTCATATAGTTTCTATTTCTTTTTTCTTTCTTTCTTTTTTTTTCTTCTTTTTTTCTGATTAAAGGTGGAGAGCAAAAAAAAAAAAAAAAAAAGAGAAAAAGCGGTGAAGTTGGGAGGGGGGGGGGGATTAGGAGGTGGAGGGATGTGGGGCATGGAGAAAAAGACAGTTGGGAAAGGAGAGAAAGTGGCAATCACAGAGTGTAGATTGCTTCCCCCCTCCCCCAATTTTTTTTTTTTCTTGGTCTCTTGGGCAGGGCTATATTTTTGTACTCTTTATTGGTGTATTATTGAAGATAAAAGAGTTTCTTGATTAGGGGGAGATGGTTTTAACAGTTGTTTGTAGTTTTACAGTGAATATTTGATTCAGTTAAGAAATGAAGATTATATATCATTTTAATCTTCTATCTGTATGATTAATTAGAAATAAAAAAATGCCTTTGTTATTAACATGTCATATAGGTAGAAGAATGAGCATTTTTGGCCTTTTTTTATGTGTGTGTCCCATTTGTCATTTCATTTTCGGTATTTCATCATTTCATCATCATGGGTTTGATGTACTTACTTTCTTTTGTTTGTTCCGCAGCAGAAGTGGAGAACTAGTGCGGTATGCATGACCATTTTTCTCCTTCCTTTGTCGTTGTCCCTCCTTTTTGGTTGTTCTGCTTTCGTTATTTAATTTCTTTTGGTTATGTGTTTGTTAATGTATAAGTGCTGCAGTACTTTGTGTACAAATCTGACTTGTGTCAGCATTGTCTAAACTGTACGCAGACTCATAATAGTAAATGTGTATGGTCACCGCTCTGCAATAATGGCTTAAGTTGTTTTCAGAACTTTAAAAACAGAGAGAAAAAAACTGATTTGATGAGTTAGGCCGTCATGATTGTCCTGACCTGGTACATAAATCTCTTGGCATTTTACTTTTTAGTGGCGCTATCTGATAGCTTTCTGCTCAGGAATGTCTGTTCCTCTTATGCCATTGTTTTAGAGAAGTGAGAGTGCATAGATTTGAGATGACTTGCTTTGTTCAGCCAGGCAAAATTTCATAACTTAAAAGTAACAAAAGTGAATTTTTTTTTTATTATTATCTTTGATATGAAATCTCTCATTTATATCATAAGGGCTTTTATGGGAAATAATGTCTCTCTTTGGCTTGAGCTTTAGTGGTGATCAAGGTTGTCATTTAGGAAATCACTCTGAAAAAAAAAAAAAGAGTAATACGGAAAGAAAAGAAGAGTTAATACAGAAAGAAAAGAAGAAAGAAAGAAAAAAAGACATGCAGAAAGGGGATAACCTCTAGGTCCATGTCTGTGATGTGGATATGTGGCAAGAGAGAAAAAAAAAAGAGGAAAAAAGATCAACAATTTTGCCCAGGTCTGTTTTTTAGACAGCAGAGTATTTCCTAGTAGCTGTAATGATAACTGGATAGAGTATGTCATCTCATTGTCAGAACTATGGTAGATGCATTGTGCTGAAGAGAGAAGAGAGAGCAAGTTTGTCCCCTGTTTATTTGCAGCCACAATAGATGCATCTTGCTAAAAAGAAAAGAAATAGAAAACACATTTCTGCCATATAACACACATCTGTCCAATTTTGATTGCAATCACTGCTTTTGTGCTGCTAGCCTTGGTAGTGTGCTCAGGGCTCCTTATTCATCCAGTGATCTGTCCATTGTTTGATTACTAGGCTTAAGTTTAATTTATTTTGTGTGTATCATGGTAGTAAAAAATGCCATTTTTTTAATGAGATTGTTTTATCCCCAGCTCAATGAGGTATTTCGAGATCTGTCACATGACCGAGGAATTTTCACTCACATGTGCATTTGTGTGCATGCTTTGCGCATAGCAGGCAAGTTTTGACGAATGATAAGTATTCAGACATGTCACACCATATAAACAAAACCACATGTGAGTGATGTTTCCTCAGTCATGTGCCCAATCTCGAAATACCTCACTACTTCCTTTTGTCAGTTATAAGGGCTGTTGGATAAACATTGTAAAAGAAGGGGAAAAAAATCACTCTTCTTCTTTTAAGGGGGTAAGCGGGTGAAAATTTCAGATTTGTTATTTCATCAGACTAAGAAGAGAAACTTTGACATGTTGTG
>JBCEWB010116991.1:0-11627 GCA_039654565.1 Peronia peronii
AAAAAAAAAAAAGCAGAAAAATCACAAACAACATAACAGCTACATAACCACACATTTTATATGTATGTATACCTACAACAACAAGAACAATAAAAATGAAAATGGGGTGGCCTCAAGACAAACGGTCGTGGTGAGGACACTCTTCAATCAGGGAAGGTAATTCGATAATTTAACTTGCATCCCTGTTTCAATTTAGCCTTTTCGGATAAAACAAACTAGCGATAGAATGAAAATGATTTCCATTTCCCGCAAATTTCGTTCTAACCGTGTTTGAGTGTATTGACATCCTTCTTGAAAAGTCCCAACCCTGTTATCAGCTTTCCTTTTGTGTTGTGTGGTACAGGACAAGGTGAGGTCCCAAGACACAGTCTTTGTGATCAGTGGCACTACAGGCACTGTGATAGGCCGGGAGCTGGCTTGGCAGTTTTTCAAGGACAACTTTAAGACGTTGAACGGCCGCTATGAGGGAGGTTTCCTCTTGTCCCGGCTGGTACAGGTGAGAGATCCTTTTAACAGTGTCAATAATAATAGTAGTAATTATTATAGAAATAGTGACAGTACTGATAGTAAACACAAAGATATCAAACTTCCAATTTCAGTTGGAAATCTGACTTTCTAATTGGCATTGACTTTCTTACTTTTGGCTAGTCAACAACTTGTGCTGAGCTCAGCCAGTCATGCTTATTATTATTGGTAGCCTATTGCTGGTATCTTAATGCGATACAAGTCTGGCATGAGAAGCCCCGAGACAGAAATATTGTATAATCAAGCCTATCAGTCCTTGGCTCATTTTAAAGATCATAATGTAGATTGCTCATACCTGATAATATGAGGAGGAGCGATCGCCCAAAAGTTATTGATTTGAAAGTCAACACTCAAATCCCTCGACGATAACAAATATGGCCATGGTTTCAGAAAGGATAGGTGAGAGGGTAACATGAGGAGCAAGAAATAGATCTAATGTAGGCAGCCCAAATCAATCTGCCTTTTTACTTTAATAAACTAATGATGATGATAGCATATGCTTTTTTTTTTTTTTTTAAATTAAAGCCAACTCCTATATTCCAGCGTAAATTTGCAAAGCTCTGCCAACATTGGCCTAATAGGTTTAGGTTTTTATATGTTGCTTAACAGGACAGTACCTGACATCCACTATGGCAGTGCTAAATTTTCAGACTTTTTCATGAAAACAGTTTGACATGATTATTCTTTAAGACATTTTCATAGCATAATGATGATGATTATGATTACCCTGATGCACAACCAAGGGGGTGAGAATATTTGACTTTCAAAATAACTTAGATCTACCATTTCTGTCATATTCATTCCTCACACTTGTTTGTTTCTTCTTTTGTATATTGAGTTAGTTACCAGTTGACAATCTATGTCTTGTAGTTCAAGTTATATTTATAAAATGATTTTGGTGATAAATATAGTTTGGATATGAATGAGTAGCAAGCATAAATAATAATAATTGTGCTTTCCTTTTGACAGTGCACAACAGATAACTTTGTCACAGAGGAGAAGGCTGTGGAGATAGAGGTAAGCATAGGATTCCTGTGTGGAAACATCTGAAGAAAGAGGAACATTTTCATGAAGTCGAACATGATTTTTTTGTGGAGAATCAATATAGACAGATAGTGTGGCTGAAGGGAGAGTGACATCAAAAAGAGTAGGCTATGTGAGCTGTAGGAAATTGGAAGAGCCACAGAAATGGGCCAGGGTTTAATGATATTTATGACTGAGAAACACTGAATTAGGGAAAAATGAAATTCATTGTCATATTAACTAGATAGTCCTTAGTACAAGGAAGTTATACGGTTAGTGAGAGCACATTTTCAGAATTCTATACTGGTGTATATATATACTGAGCATTCAAAAATATCCATATAGAAAGAGAATTGTTTTAGATTTGAATATAAGAAATTAGAGATAAACTTTGGTCATGGAATAGTGCTCTGAAAAAAATGCCAATCCTAAAGACATGGAAAGAATAAGTCAAGATGAAATGCAGGATGGAGTAACCACCATATTGAAGTTGATTTGCTTGTTTAAAATTAGATGAACTTACTTCGTCCTCAAAAGAAAACTCCTGTCACAGTTGATAAGACATAACAATGGACAATATGTGATGAACAGACATACATGCTCATAGACTTGAATGTCACGAACTGCATCAGAACAAAGAATGCTCAAGAAAAATTAATGCAATGTGGTGAGCATAATACTGATAGTAGAACTAATTTCTGTAACTTTGTTTCAATGTTTATGTTTTTCTCCAGAAATTCTTCAAAGAACATTCTGTCCCAGCGGCAGAAAGGACAATCCAACAGAGCATAGAGAACATCCGTTTGAATGCCAAGTGGTTGAATCGAGAGCAGGAAGCCATCCGGCAGTTCCTGCAGTTATAGAACAAAAAAGGCAACTGTGCCAGATGGGTGAGAGGAATAGAGGAGGAACATTCAGAACAGTCTTGGTCATCTTCATGTCAGGAGAAAACAAAGCCTGGCATTGAACATCAGGGTAATAAAAGCTGTGTTACATCCTCCTACAAAACTGTGCCCTTATTACATCAGGCTCCATTGAGGTGTGTAGCATTATTGGGGGATCATTTTTGCCACAATAACATCAGGGTCATTTTGGAAATCCGTTGTGTGTGCAAGATATTTCAACCTCAGAATGTTAGAATTATTGCGAATTACAATACAAAACTATCCCTTTCTTATATGAGGCTCCTTTGAGCTGTGTAATAACATGGGATCATTTTTACCTCAGTACGTAGTAACATCTGGATCATTGCAAATGTGTTGTGTTTGCTTGATTTTTTAACTTCAGAACATAAGAATATTTGTAAATATTTTGTGTCATCATAGAAACCAAAGCTTTTTTAAACACAGGGTGCTGATGCTCTATATTCAAAGTGGTCTTAACCACAGGGTGTTAGCGCTGTATAGTCAAAATGTTTTAACCACAGGATGTTAATGCTATATATTATACCAAGAAAGTTTGCCCATAGAATATCAAGGTGACTGAACTTACATATCATCGTTGTGAAAATTCTGGTCTCATAACATCATAAGCACCTGGCTTGTGTAACAATTTGTAGAACACACCTTCCCTAACTTTTCCATAATTCATGACTTTATGTGCTGTTATGTGGAGATATCATTCCAAATCCTTATGCAGAAATAATTGTTCTATTCTGGTGGTCCATTGTATATGTCTTTTATATTCAGCGATTAAAAATAGATTTCTGTATGGAACATCTCCTTTAAAAGTTCTCCTCAGCCATGTTATGCAGATATCAGCATGTTTCCTAAATTATAACATCTTCAAAAATGTCTCAAGTGGGTCATTGGGATTTCATTGAGTTCATATATTTGAAGGAAAAATAGAGAGTAGCAATTGATTCTTCATCCAGCTGAATCAGGAGAAGATACATCGGCCAGCTATTTATTACTTTATTTCATGTTTGCAGAGACAGGTTTTTTTTTCTTCTACTGTCAGACATGATGAGAGTTCATTGTTTTAATCTTCATGCTGGTTTAGGAAAAGGCCAACATGTTATTTACACATTCAGGATTATTTGTAGCTCAAAAGTAGAATGCCAAAGAATAATTCAAGTAATTTTGGTTGCCAGTTTATCACTTGATAACCATTTCTCAGAACCACATGTTTGTAGTTATGTATTTATGATTTGTAGAATAATTTGTCTGGGATCGGTTTTGACAAAGATTTACTGTATCATCATTTCCCTAGTTTGTATTGCTAGCTTTGCTACAGCTTTACAACATATTTTATTCAAGATAGTTCAGTTTTGATCAAGGCTTTTGCTAGTTTTGCTCAGTGGTCAAGAACTGTAAACGAAACTGAATCAGTTGAACAGAAAATGGGAACAATATAGCCATGAGTAGGATATTTTACATGGCAGTAGAGGATTAATTTCCAAAGAGAACTTATCTGTCATCTGAGCTGAAGGAGTTTTTTTCTTTGAGAAGATCTGAGATGTTCCTGGTCTTGCAAATATTGAGCTGGTAGTTTAGTAAGTTTTGTCAATATATCATGTGCATCAAGAATGGCTAACTTGCAGAGTGCCTCACCTGAAAAAAAAAACATGTTCTTTTTATTTTATAATTATCTCAATGGTATGAAACATGAAATATCAAATTCCGTCATTTGATGAGGTCCACTTAGTTTGAACAGAAAATCGGTAACCATCATTTAACCTGAAGAACTCTTGAACAAGAACCTTTGTTTGCAACATGCTTATGGTGCAGTTTTTTGGCAGCATTGCACACTTGTGATTCAGCATAAACTTTGCTGTTAAAACTAGACAGAATTTTATTTATAGTGTTAATGGTGATACTCACATTGAGTGATTTTGATTTGTGAGCATAGGATAACATGAAAATGAGAGCTGTCTTTTCTAATTTGTTTTCTTTTTTTTTTCGTAGTTTGATTCTCATCTATCATTTCTTTTAACTTGTTTTTTTTTTTTCTTTTATTTAGGATTTGGCATCAGAAAATTGAAATGACAAATGTGAAATAAATAACCTTTGTAGGAAAAAAAAAAATCATCAAATTTGAGGTTATTGTCAAAGGAGGTTTGTGTTCGGTTTGTTTCTCATTTTATTACCTTTTTCTAATAGTTTGTCCACCATAAATTCCAGTGCTCAATTAGGAATTGATTTTCCCAAATTTTGAGACGCTGTTTTCCTTGAGTAGATTCTTCTGTTGCCATGACAAATTTACCGAATGCTTATGCAGATTTCACGGGAAAACATTGTAGAATTTCAACAATGGATACCTGAAGTTACACCTTTGTGTGAGTTATATAACCTGATAAGAAAATATATCGCAAAATGCCATATGCCAACGGTAACAAACTATTAGATTTGAATGCATAGCAAAATATGTTTATTTGTAATATAGTATCTTTTTGTTTTCTCAAAACAAGAAAATTGGATTTATCTCATTTTGTACTCAGATCCTTCATGTGATACATAATTGTTTTTTAGACAGTAATGAAGGTTAGGAGATGGTAAGCCTGTATTAATTCCACACTTCTTGATTTTCTGTCACCTCAGCCTGGTATCTTCCCAATCACCCCTCCCCCATTGCACAAACATACTAAGACATACAAAGACACATAGGGTCTTTCTCCCTTTTCCTCTCTCTCTCTCTCTCTTTCTCTCTCCACACCTTCAAGAGGCATTAGGTATAAGATCATTCAGAAGTTACCACAACCCATGAAAATGATGAGACAACACATACAGCCATGAACAATATCATATGAAACTCTTTTGTTGACCCGAAATGATTTTACATACCTATGTGGTCACTCAACCATAAACCCACTTTCTGTCCCCAATAAACAAAGATCTATAAGGATTAGTCACTTACAACATCATCATGAACATGATCACGTAACACTCGCAGCAATACCGTGGTACCATACGAAGCAGGAAATGATTTTACATACACATGTGGTCCGATCCAATTACATCCTTGTTCTTGTTTAATAAGTCTCCGACTAGCCTTACCAACAAATTAAGAGTTCATAATAATTTATCTTTCACATTTAATCGCTTTTGTTTTGCATTTGATAGTTTTTCATTCGTTTGCTAATGTTAATTGTAAATGTCAAGGCACAATGGTAGCTATTTTTACCAAATATCATTAAAATCCTGAATTTCATACTTTTTTGTTTGTTTATTTGTTGTTTTCATATTAAATTACCACAATTTTTACTGTTAATTGCAACGGTTGTACAATTTTTATTGAAGAAAATTGTAAATGCGTTTTTTTTTTGTTGTTTTTTTTTTACTTACGGCACAATTATGTTTTTCGTTCATGGTTTTTAATTATTTTTGTAGTGTTATTTTATAGCCAGTTACAATTGAACTGGCACATTATTTTATCAGTTCACAGGTTTGAATGTTACTGTTCTGTTGTCTGATAGCTAATGTAAGCAGAAGGACAGAATATTCAGATTAAGCAAGTTTAAAATAGTTAAAGATGAGTTCTCTAGTCCATAGAAAGAATAAGAGTCAGTTAGTAATTCCTGCAACTGAATCCTGCAAGTTTTAAGCCTCTTAGACCATGAAAGCTTTTGAAACAAAACAATAGTAATGTCCTGAGATTGAATCAAATATCCATACACTTTGTGTATGAGAAGATTTGTGCCGAATTAAAAGTTTGTCTGCTTTGAAAGTCAGTGCCCTGAAGTTGTTTTTCTCGTATAAACCACCAAACATGCTCAGTATTTGGAACCAATTTTAACCACATATTAGGTATGTCACTCTGGATGATTGAGGGTTAAATACATGTATACCTGATACCTTCTGTTCTGAGAGATATGGAGTTTTTGCCTGTGACCAACATTCTGAATGTGGAAGCACATAGTGATAAGATCCACATACATATATTTGATTGTGAATGAATAAAGGAATCTGGAGGAGATCCAGAACAATGAATGTGAAGACTGTGTTTGTTATCTGTTTTGTGAGCTAAGTGACTGAGGTGTTTTTGTTTTCTTTCTTTCTCTCTTTTCTTGTTTTTTTTTTTGTTCTTTCTTTCTCTCTTTTCTTTTTTCTTTTTTTTCAACATCTGTGAAGTTGTTTGGGTCTTTCAATTATCTCGACTTATCTTGTGGCTATTGTTTCTGAGAGAAGAAGCAAATGTCAATGTTGTAAGAAAAACTCTTTTAACTCAGAGCATTTTTAACAGGCAGAGCAAAAAACAGTTGATCCAAAGTTCTGCCTGTGTAAAAAATCCTTTTGCAAGAGAAATTAAAACTTTAAAATAATTGCCTTGGGCTATTGGTGTATAGAATGTGTGGGATAATTTTGAAGTGGAGGTGAATAAAATGGACTTGAGTTAAGTACAGACATTTTTTATTTTTAGAAATGCTGTGCTAGATGCACTTCTTGCAACACTGTATGTGGAGATTTTGGAATTTTTGTTTAGACTAAGGTACATGTATTTCTGTTTTTGCCTAAAGCATAACTTAGTACTTACCAAGCATGCTCAAACATATGACATGTACATCCACCACCACTCATACAAAGCATTATTTATGCTCATGACCACTGATCCCATGTTATCATACCTTTCAATGATACACTTACAGGTTTGCAAAAATGTGATGAACAGCTGCATCCCATTATGCCCCATCAGCATTGTAAAAACTTGTCCTAGCATGATTTTGAAGTGAAAGAAGTCAAGAAACGGTGGGGCTGGTAATATCAGCCATTGACAGCCCTGGTCTCAACAAAGGCTGATGCATTTTGAGAAACCGGAAGTAAAGTTTAAAGTTTTATAAGGGAAATTAAACCTTAATTTTCTTTTGACACTGGAGACTTTTCACAACATAAGAGATGGCTAGAAATCAAATTTCTCAAGTCAACTGAAGAAACCTGGGAGTCACTGAGCATTTGAAAATAGGAGATCAGATTTTCCCACCGATGGGGTACGGGTTCAGGCCTTTGGGCTTTGTAACAAGAGACAGCCATTCTACTGTTCTTTTTTAATTACTTCTCAGAAGTATATCAAAGCCATTACTATGTTTTCAGTATTGATGAGTGATACATTTTCTTGCCAACGCTAAGTGATAGATGTGTGTTTACTTTGGTACACTTCATGCAGAACTTGTGAAGTAAACTTAGGAAGAAAGCCTTTGCTGACAACAGAATGGTGTCAAAATAAGGAAAGATGAGCCACTAGGAGAAAGCATAAAAAGAATAAATAATATAAGTTCATAAAAAGACATTTGTAGATTGAAAGAAATGCTGCTGTCTGGGCAAAATTTCCAAATTCTAAATTCTACCTACAAAAATTCTGATCAAATGGTAGGCATTTAAAGCCGAAATAATCCTATTTTCTGAGAACTGGAATGTTACATACTGTTGACACAGTGTTACAAAGGGCTAATCCCAGCAAACAAAATCTTTCAGGACAATGACAAAAATGTTTTTATTGTGTCAAAGGTAGCACCAGCTCTTAGACATCTCTTTCATTGTTATAATACATATAATAATATGTTGTGGGGATGTAGGCCTATAAATGAATTCTTTCACAGTTATTGTAAGATATCTTGTGGCTTAGTCTTTTGTGGAATCCAGTTTTCGTTCTGTTATAAAGTGCTAACCCAAGGCTTAGAGGTCAGTTCAAGTGAATCACTGACGTTTGTTGATTTATATAATTTGTTGTAGTTGGGGCTCCTGTTCAGAGTTATAAGAAAGATAGGTGATGAGCATGAATACAGTCATGTTAACAGCCTATAGGTGTCTTAATAACAAGCCGATAGAGACGGAATTTGAAATATTTTTGAGTTACTAAGCAGCATTCTCCTTCTTTTATTCACTCATACAGTTAATGCTTATTTCTCTCTTTCTCTCCCCTCTCCCTTCCTTCTCTCTCTCTCTCTTATTTATGGAGTTAGCATAAAGTTTCATTCATAATAACATAAATTCTAACTCTTTTACTCTCTTTCTTTCTCTATCATACTCTCTATTCTGCATGAGTTTCAGGTCATTGTATAAAGTTGGTAAATTTAACTTCAAAAACTATCGCTTATATATTCCATTTCAAGACAAATAAAGTGTAATGAATTCATTCATGATAAATATGGCAGTGTATCGGTGCTATTTTTTTATTACTATCCATTAACATCTCGCGCGCTTTCCCCTCCCTTACGCGGTCTTCTTTTTTTTTTTTTTTTATACATGTATCTAGTACTCTATCCATCTACCTGTCTGTCTGTCTGCCTCTCTCTATATATCTATCTCTCTATCCATCCATCCACTTATCCATCCATCTATCCATTTATCTATCAATCGATCTATCCATCCATCCATCCGTCTGTCTGTCTGTCTGCCTGTCAATGTTTGCATGTGTGATTTTAAATGGGTTTATATAAATGTGCATAAACAAAGGAAAGCTATATTCCAAATGAAGCCATTACTATATTTGTGGTATGACTGACAGAGAATCAACATCTCTGTTCTCTCTACTCTCTTTCTCTCTCTGTCTCTGACTCTCCCACTCACTCTATCTCTCTCTCTCTCTCTATCTCTCTCTCTCTCTCTCGCTTCCTTCTTGAACACTCTCATTTGATAATATTATACTCTATTGAAGGTTGCCCTCTCCCCTCCCCTTCCCCTTCCCCCTTCATCCCGTGATCCGTAAGAAGTTCAAGTAAACAAACAAAGAAACAAAAAATAATAATAATAATGTCGGACAACCTAACTGAATTTAATTCTTTCAAATGTTTGGATTTTGAAACTGCAATAGTTCATATTCGAATAAGCAAAAACCTGGAAATCCCCGGCGAAGTGTTTGTACCCTCTGCTAAAAGTAGAACACTCACTGATGTTTGTTGCCGCTCTACCACGAGATCCAAGAACAATTGTCAACGGTCCTGTGCATTTTTTTATGTGTTTTATTATGTCAATTGTAGTAAACAGTTTGAGAGTGTTTGTAGCCCCCTACTAAAATTAGACGGGGATTTCCAGCCGTTCGCTTGATCGGAATAAATCTATTTCATGGGTTCTGTTAAAAAGAAGAGGTTGAAGAAAAAGAGGACACTAGAGGCACTAGAACGCACGATACCTCGGTGTAATTGTATTTTTATAGACCGACCTCCAGTAACACAGTTACTGACATCGGCACTCAACAACAACATCTATGATAACCAAAACTGGCATCAACTACAAATACAAAACAACTACGACACCAGTAGCAATAAAACATCGACAACAAAACATTAACAATAATATCATCACCATCACCAACAACATTCAACAACACATCAACAACAATAACTGCTACTGCACTGATAGCGACAATAACAACAATGTCATCATCATCAACAATTATCTTCTTGGCTTGGCTTCGGGGCAGACAGTGACCTTTGATCCCATGTGACAGGACATACCATGGTGACGCCTGTCACTGTATCATTTCTTCCTGTAATTTCTTTCTTTCACCTTTTCTTCCTTCTTTCTTACTCTACTTGATGACCCTACTACTGTGTACTTACACTACATTAGAATCTTCTCCTCAAGATCTCTCATTAGAAACTTTTTATCATCAGATTTAAAATCACAGATTTCCTGGAATATCATAGTTGGATATGGACTATTTGGTGGTCTTTACCATGTTTTTTCACCGTTTCTTTGCCGAGCAGCTGTCGACTCACGGTAGCTGGCTGAGCTTATTTCTCCTTTTGCACTTCTGTCCCTGTTGCTCTCTGCAGTGCTTGGAGGTTGTCTTGCTCGTTGATACTTCAAAATCGTCCATGTCTGTAACGTTTCTAATACCTGTCAAGTCTAGTTCATCCCAGGAAGACAGTCGACTGGTTCGATGTTCTCTATTACAGCTGTTGGTCCGGGATGCGTGCTTGTCTCCCCAAAAAACTGGTGACGGCGTCCAGTGGTGTAACATGCAGGAACAGCCGTTAAAATTTGGGATTCTGCATCAGAAAGGAACTCCCATTGTTGGTACATGATGCAGTGTTGTAATTTGTAGAAACAGGGGTAGTTTTCAAATGGATTAGATCGTCGCTGTGTGACTCTTAACATATCAAAAGAACGTCAACAGATAATTTTCCCGTGTCATCGAAGCAGCTATCTATATCTGAGATTGATATGTCATTCACATTTAATCCCTCTTTTCCCGATTGTTCGATCATAGTAAGTGACAGCTCTATTATTTGTGTTTTCTATGAAGGTTAAGATGTTCCTTTTAAAGGTTTAAACAATCTTCACTTCGGGTACAGCATAAAATCATGCTTTCATGCTAATTCCCGAAAGCAAATCAAAATCACTTCAGTTTTTGTTTTTGTTTTTAGCATAGGAGTTTAGTCTTAAAACCACGGATACAGTTCACTACTTGCATTTTCAGTTATTGTCCTGGCTTATAATTATAATCAGACACAATCTGAGTTACGGCTGGAAACAATCGAAGATCATAGTAATTCTAATTTAACTACATTGCAAGCACTCATTGCAAGTTTGATGACAATGCCCTAACGAAGTTGTCTGACTGCACTGCGATCAATCCAGTCAACACATGGACACGTTGAGATGGCTGTGGGTTGGTGCTTTGTGTCCCTGGACAAAAGAAAATGACAAAAGACGCTATCCGCTATCTCACATGGTCAGCTTACTTGTTGATTAACGTTTTGTAATATCGGACTAGGGGCAGACAGGAATTAAGATTTTGTGTTTCTGCTTATTTTATTGCTTTAAAATTACACTTTAAAGCAAACATTACTGAGCACATGAAACACACGTTGAAGAACAGAATAAGGAAAACAATAACAACAACAACAAAAACGATTTCCATAGACCTTGTGGATTAGCGCTATGTAACACCATGCTGGCGATACGTGACAAAACTGAAGAGTTTTGTCCAGATCGGTTGCTTCACAGTTCTATTATTTCTAAGGTTTATCAATAATGGAGCTAACAACAGCCGTAATAGGGGGGACGCAGTGGCTCAGTGGTTTGGCGTCTGCTCACGGAGAAAAAGGGTCGGGATCGACTTGCGGGTCCTGCATCAGGGGATGGAAGGACACGAAGATCGAAAACCCGCATTTTTTCAGTGACTCAACGGTCCCCTGG
>JBCEWB010117002.1:0-11626 GCA_039654565.1 Peronia peronii
TAAGGAATTCCTTTCGTAAGGTGTTTTTTTTCCTCCCCCTTTCCTCCCTCCCCCTCATTCTCCCCCCCCCCCCCCCCCCCGAAACCACTCTAATAGAAAGTCCCGACTATGAAGGGAAATTATCATGATTCACTTCAGTGCACGTGTTTTTTTTTTCTTTGTTTGTTTTTTTCCAGCTAGTATGCCATTTTTCGATTGGTAAAGCGTCTCGCAAATTAATTAAGCTTATTCACTGGTTCGTGAATTTTAAGAGATTCACTCGCCCAGGCTCTTGTTCCCCTTATCCCTCGATCTTTTTGAAACATTTCTAGAGTAGGCCTTTTGAAACGCCAGAATCTCTGATATATTACTGTATGATATAATATTACTGTATAAAGCTTTTATATTTCGGTAAGCCCGGTGACCTACTGGTTAGGTTGTCGCACTCGAAATCACAAGTTCCAGGGCCCGATATTTTGTCCTTGGGAAAAACATTTCCCAACTCGATGTAGGTTAAAATGAGTTATCGCTCATCTCCTCACCCTTCATGATTACGTAGATCTGCAATTAATATATGAATACCGTTGATCAAACTTGAAAACAGATCAGCCCAGAACGCGATGTAAAAAAGTTATACATAAAGAAGTTCATACTGTTTTGTTTTTATGTTCAAGTCCCCCTTAGAATAACTTAATATAACAATAATGCAATGGCCTTAATGCATTATGATATTATTAACTTTTGTCTACATTTTTGCTTTTCCCATTGTCTAATTTACTTGGTCTTTGGCCTTTGATAAAAGCTTCCATCAGCCCACAATGTCAGTGTTATGTCCAAACAAAAGGCATTTTTACAAGGCACTTTTGCATTTTCAAGAAGCAGAACAAAACTTCCTGTTTTCAAGTAAGACGAATCAAAAAGTGTTTGTTTTGTTTGTTTTGCCATCATGTCCAGGAATTCATTCTCTATTCCTTTGTTTATTAAAAAAAAAAATAACTCGGCATTCCTGAAGATCAATTTTTACCTCTCCATTTCTAATCATGTCCTTTTTTTTCCTGTCTTTTTTTGCCATGACATTGCACAAGTGGAGGACATAGGAATAACAAACAAAACGGAGCCAAACTGAGGGATGACGTGATTTTACATGGCTCTCCCGTCATGTCAGATTGTCTTATACGAGTGACGCACTTTGACAAAACACTTCCTTTTTTTTTTTCTTTTATCACATTTTACATATTTCCTCACCAATTCAAATTTAAGTTTTCAAACCATAAGAAGACAACTCACTGCAACATATCGTTCTAATAAAACAACACGGAATTTCATTTCTGCCATTAGTGGTACGTTTGTCAAGCTGAGACAATGCTCTTGGAGTCCGCCTTCTTCCGATCCTATTCGTGATATGTTTGTCGGCATCTAGGTTTGAATGTGTCTTACACAGCACATATTGTATGTCATCAGTTGCGAATGAGAACAAATAAATTTTATGTTACCTTAACTTACTATATCTTACCTTTTATTATCCCATCTTTATTGCTTTTTGCCTGTCAAACGAGTGATCGAAAAATGAACTCGCGGTTTTTCCCTGAACGTTTTCAGGGACATGATTTTGTTAAAGTACATGGGAATTCTCTTCTTTCATCATTTCTTTTTTTGCTACCTCTACACGCTCATTTAAATGTACGGCCCTTCCCTATTCCTCTATCTTCACTCTCGTTATTGATATCTCTGATAGGGCTGCATATAGTCCTGAGATAGAGAAGAAGTGGAATCGGGCAGGGAATCACCTGGTGGTGTGAGCTGAGCGAGGAGAAGGGTGCAGAGGAATTGCCCTTTTACTTGTAATAGTGGACCCTATTCATTTGGAGGCTTTCAATTCTTTGTATTTTTATATTTATTTGATTTATTCATTTATTTATTTATCTATTTAAGTATTTATAATATAACCATTTATTTTTCTTTTATCTTACATCATATGGAAATGGAAATATTAAAATATTAGTTGCCATACAGAGCCAGTACATTATCATATCTTTGTATATCTGCCCCTCCCTCCCACTACTTAATACGATAATTGCTCATCAATTACTGGCGTGTTTTGTTTGAGTTTTTAATGAACGGCGCATTCGCACAATTAGATCTACCTTTGCACCAAACACGGTATCAAAGACACACGTCAAATAAAGTAAATCAAACTTTGTTTGTTTGTTTGTTTGTTCTTGTGTATTTATTTGTGTTGGTAAAGAGCAATCAGTGGTTGTAAGATTGTTCGTGTACAATCATGCAGTAAAAGACGGCATGTTCAAATTATAAATATATTGCGAGTGATCTAATAGGCTTGGATATAGGCACAAAGATGGCCGTGGCGTACTTATGACTAATGACTCGCATCTTCGTGTTATAAACAGAATTCTTTGGTGAATGACTCGAGTTCTTGAGCATCCTTATAATCAGTGCAGTCTAGAAGTAAATAAAGGTATGCAAATGTCATAAATGGCCTCCATAGGAAACACAATCTGGAGGATTTCCACCTTTAATAAGATGATGTAAAGTGACTAAGATCCAAGCGGTTTTGTCGTGAACGTCGGAATGACCCAGGCCAAATCACAAGGTCTGTCAGTTTAGCGTCTTGCTGTCATGATGAATGATTGTCTGATTCGGATTGTGTTTAAGTTTTCGTGCGAAAGCCCGTCATCATTTCCCGTTTTCAGGCAATGAACAAAATCACACACAATCCGGTTTTGAAACAAATTCACCTTTTCATTCCAAAACTCTATGTAACCGTCTCTCCGAAAGCATTGTTCTTATGTTATTATTTATTATCCCCCCCTACTGAATCGGTGCCTACCCCATGCCTCCTTTCTGCATAAATCAGGTGTTATTATTTGATTTTCTCAGTATAATGTCCTCTCTAGGATCAGCTTCTCCTACTGATTTCTTCTTCATATATATATATATATATGTATATGTGATGCCATATGATAAATTATTTATTTGCTCACTGCTTCCTATTTCCTACATTGTCTGATATATCGTATTCATCAAAATGATAAAATGCTCTGTCATTTTTTAAAATTTGTGTCTGAGAATGTGCGTTGTCACACTATGCATCACTCGGCGTAGAAGATAAATAATTTGTCAATTCTGTAACAGTCATACAAGTATTATTTATATTTTGCATTTGTCAAATGCACCTTACTGGTGTTAAGTCCACTGCGCTCTGCTCTATCATGAAGTTCGCACCGCTGTTTCCCATCAATATTCTTCATTTCTGTTAATAGATATTGTGTGTCGATGAAACAGATAACGTTATATACTCATAAATCTCTACTGTCTGGGCGTCAAAACTGTGTCAGTCCAGCAGCGACAGAACAAACTGCCCTCCTTGCACCAGCGTCACAAACAAGACTAGCAAACTTACACAAAAGGCTTTTCCACCGGAAAATGTCTGTTTCTAGAAAATTGTGACCTAGGTCTTTCGAGAAACTTGTGAACTAGTTCTAATATAGTGACTCAATGGCAGTTTTTGAAAATGAAATGGTGCAATGGGCTGCCTTTTAATAATATTGTTGAGGGTTATATTTAAATAAAAGGAGAAATAATTCAACTGTGATGACCAAAGCGTTCGGTCGAAGTATATTTCAACTCTTCGCCCTATTCCCGCCTCTCAGCACCTCCTTGTACTCTGTCGAAGCCGTCAAACAAAATTCTGGTCGAATAGGAGGTCAGTTTGATCCCGCGTACTCGTGGACATTTAGATTACTCTGTGATTGAACTAAAGGTTGCAGTAGTAAAAGAGGTTGTGTCAACATTCAGCCGTTATAGGCATGATAACAGGAAGAAATAAAAGATATATGAAATCAGGCACTAGGCGAATTACTATCACTTCCAGATGGTTTATATCAAGTGCATGTTTATGCATACTAGTTGCTATTTGATATACTCTAGGTTTGCTTGTTTGTGTTGGGGTTTAACTGTACATCAGCACGATTACGACTATATTGTGCCAAACACGGTAAGACATGATTATACGTCAAGAAGAAGAGAGGAAAGAGAGAGGGACAGAAGATAGGAGCAAGGAGAGAGAGAGGAGAGATGTCACCCTTGGAACGTCAAGGATGGCATTCCATGGGAGACATCCCACCGATGGCGGGCTTTCATTGTGCTGTGTAACACAGTAAAATTATGATATTTTAAAATAAATTTTAATGTTGGATTCGTCTTAATTCAGAATAATATGATGTAATTGTTTCCATCCTAGACTTGTTTTTCAATACTTCCTAATGGTGCACAAACATCCTGGATGATAAATATTTGTATTACTTGTGTGATATACGTAAACCTATTCATTATCTTCCACGATTACTTATGGCACTTAGTTGACGAGTGTTTCTAATAATTTGTCCGCTGGGCCAAACTTGTCTCACAAGTATTCATCTAACAGAAACCCAAATCTTCTATTATTAGATCCAAGTTGTAAGAGCTGTTCACATCACACATAAATCTTCAAATGTCTGCCCAAGTAATCCCACTCCGTCCCGCCCTGACATTAATAATAAACAACTCTGTCTTGCTTTGCCGTCGTTAAAACATGTCTATGTGTTCCACTCTTTATTCATCTATCTTCTGTTTCTTAGTTTGTTCTATTTTTCAATCACAACAGCGGTCAGTTTGACCCGGTGATACAAGTTGGCTATTGCATAAAATTGATGCGGATGCCCGGCTATTTCTCCTGTGAAAGAAGGGAGAAATATAATGAATCCACAGCTCAAATAGACACGTTCCAGACAGCACAGGCAAACTTTTTCAATATGTCTGCTAAATGGAATCTTGCTTTAATGCTCTAAAAGTGCTGGCTGACGCAGGAAATCTCCCATATCATGTGTAAAAGCACAGCTCAGTTCTCTGCAAGCGGCTGTAGAACTGAACGTAAGATCTACTCTCTACTTTGACAAACTGCATGGTTTCATCACAGTTTACTGATACTTCTATGTGTTAAAAGATTATACATTTCCACCAAACTAAGAGAAATTCTATTACATCAGGTGATTCTCTAAAAACTGCATTTTATTCATTAAAATGTACAAGTGATCACAGAACTAAAATATGGAGATGTCCAAAAAAACAGCAGTTTCAGAGAAGAGACATTTTGTCAAAGTAAGCCTGAATTGTACGTTCAGTTTCTGTTTCATGTAAAGCCAGAGGCCCCTCGTTCTCTTAAATTGACAAGGTTCTCAATCTTTTCCATTAACATTTGAGAAATTGAAGACTGCTGAATAAAATAAGAAATGAGTCTATAGAAAGATACGTGGGTGAAGTAAATACATACATAGATCAATGAGAAACACATTGTGTACGACACGTTGTAGGATAATAATTCTCAATATTAAATAGACTTATAAAGATTTTTAAATAAATATCGAAGTTCTGCCCAAACTTCAGATCTTTATGTTACTCACTATGATTGAGACTGGAATGGAAGAGTTTTGGATGAAGAAAACAACAACAACAACAACAACAACAACAAAAAAGCAATCAAATTAGTAAATCCTTCTAAAAGCCTTTCCTAAGAGTTTTGCATGTGAACACTACCGACAGAGAATGGCAAAACTGGTCAAACGCTGGATGCGAAAAACCATATGTGATACAACATGCAAAAGACACATCAAAGTATAAAAGTCCATTTTGAAATCTGCAGTGCATCGCAATATTAGCTTGAGGATGAGTAAACCATACATCGGCAAAAGAGTACTCGGTAGTGGAGATGCAGAGGGAACTTCAGTTCAGCCAAAGAGAAGCACAAAAAGATGTCATTATATAAAACACAATGCTCCAGTAAGAGTATGAAAAGGATATGAAAGATGGAGCTGTTATTGTTGCTAGGTTACACCGTTTACCTTAATATTTGTCATACCATATGTAGTGAATGTGACTGGAATAAATGCATGCTTATACGGAGAAAAGGAAGGGGAGCAGGGCGATAGTGGAAGGGAGGGGGTTTGGGGGGGGGGGGGGAGAGAAGGGATAGGCCAGAAGTTTGCCTATTGTAAGGTTTTCACATTTCAATCTCTCCTTTGTCGCTTTCACTCAGAATCTGGACGAGATAATTAATTAATTGGTTTTCCTTAACTTAAGCATTTTATGTTGGTTATCCCTCCACATTTCCCAGATTGAAGTTTTAATGAGAGATTGAATGGCCATCTACTATATAAGTGCAGTTTTGTCTTAGGAGATCCGGCCAGTCATTCTTATCTGTATGGTTTCACTATTCTATTGTCACTTAAGCCATATTCTACTTAGCCTCTCAGTGGCTATACTCTGAAAGTTATGTCAATTAATGTAGGATGCCAAAAAAAGCATACAATTGGTCGGTGTTTTTCGGGTTTTTTTTTTTTATGGATTAGTCCGAACTGAATCTTTTCAGAAGTTCCTGTTGCGGTGTTTAAAACATGACAACGACCAAATGCGAGCAAAAGAAAAAAAAAGCAGGTATAAAACAGAACGTACACTGAATGCCCTTTACGACCTACATTCACTTTCAAATTCATGCCAGAGGCATCCTTTTATTAGATTCGTCATTGAAAGAGTATTATCTTTCTTTATAGAGAAGACGATCTTCCACCCCAGGAGCATCAATCACAACAGGTTCTAGCTATACACAATTACTATACATAATCTGAAACAGAGGAATTTCAAAATACTGGTTCTGCGGAACAATCGTCTCCTATATCCGTGTCTGACAAAGATTGCTCTTTTTCATCAGCTAACAGAAATCCACCTGAAATGAGCACCGCATTCCAATTCTTCAGGTGATTTTCTATTTGTTGTTTGTTGTTGTTGTTTTTTTTCAGGGACAAAGAATGTCAGCAAATAAATAAAGATGGGAGACACAGACTTCAGTTTGTTTTCAATATTTTGAAACGCGAAATGCCACTTGACGATAAAAGGGCGCCTGGCAAATCTTGGATAAGAAAGACAGCCTTGATAGCTTTTGGAAAGGCATATACGTCACTCCAACTGTGTGAGGCAAAGCCAGGTACAGAGCTGGAAGAAACGAGCAGAAATAAACAGAGACACGTCTCGGTTACAATTAATTGCGCTGAGAATGCACTCAAAGACACGCCGATATGGCTGCAGGTATGGCAAGTGCACTCCTGATGTCAATACAGGTGGAGGATTGTAATTGCTTACCAGAAAGGTTACACCTGTTGAATTGATCCGGTGTGTATTGTTCAGTTTGGTTTTGCATTTTCCCTTCCTAGGCATATCGACTGCAGAGTCAGTGCTCAGAACAGTGTCAAGAAACTGCAGGCAGTTTTCTTTGATACTTTACTTAGTGAATAAATCAACTGCCTACTGCATCTTTCTTGCACATTTATAGCTGTTGCATAGATTGAACTTAACATTTTTTTTTCCGGTATTTATTATTTATATGTTGGCAGAGCAATCCTTTTCTTTGATATTTGGTTCCAATAATAAATCAGTTGTTTCTCTCGCATCACATAGACATAATTTATTTTTGTTGAAATGATCTAAATATATTAGAAGTGTTTGACAGGGATCAGAGAAAATATCTTTGTCTCTTTCTCTTGGCTATCGACTCCTAATGACAACAAATTCTTTGACATGTTGCTGAATGAATAATTGGACAGATCAGTTTACTTTCTCAGATTTGCCCTGTTGAGAAACAGTGAAACGCTAAAGATGTAACTGCACTCTTCAAATGTGCAACGAATGTGAGAAACGTTTCCTTGGATTAGCCTGGGAACACAAGAGCGATCACCTTACTTACTACCAATCAAAGTACATGATTCAAGTGAGTGGTCTGGCACTGAAGAAAGCATCATTCTAAGCGTCTAAACCAATCGGCTCCTTTCAGGACCACATTTATTTATTTATTTTTTATTTCGTTGTTGTTGTTGTTGTTGTTGTTGTTGTTGTTGTTGTTGTTGTTGTTGTTGTTGTTGTTGTTGTTATTGTTGTTTCAATGTTCACGGTACCAAGGTTATGTGGTAAGGGCGGCTATTCCTTTTTTTTTTTTTTTTTATTATTTCTTATACTTTATGTTTCACAGCGTTCACAAAATATTATTATATTAGGTATGCCCCAGAATGTTAGTATTTTGCTGGGTTAAAAGAATCATTTAACGGATATTTGGGGAAGTTTCAAAGCTTTAAAGCCTTTGCCTAACAACGGATTCTGAAAATAATTGAGTGTTTGAATACTGATGTGATATTATATAGGAGTAATGTAATCTTTAAAAGCAGAGATTTGTACGGGCGACCGAGACGGACCCTGGCATAATGGACTTCACCCAGTGCAATAACTCCATCAGGTAGGGGACTGTCGGACATCTATTTTGGGTACGTCTGTGAGTTTGTGTGTGTGTATGTGTGTGTGTGTGTTTGCTCCTTTTGTTAAAAAAAAACATTTTATTTTTAAGTGATATCACTGCGAAATGGTAACTATTATAATAATAACAATTAATTCATCATTTTCTCGGTAATGCCTTGTATAGCAAAAACGTTCCATCCAATGCCTGCGGGCTCTGACTATTGCACTGTATGTAACTCTATGTTCAGTCTGGGTCCGCAGCCCAGGGGAATTCAGTCTTTGGAACTCCACATTATTAGTTAGTGAAACTTGGACATTATATTAATGGGCGGAGCCTGAGATTAGTGCTGGGTGTAAAGGAAAACTATGCCGATGGCGATTCAAATAATTATAAGGACTTAGATAAACTCTAAGCTTTCTGTTGAACACACACATGACAGTTTTAAAAAAAAAAACGTACAAAGAAACAAACTAGTGCAAATACCTTGAAGTAATTTTTTCTTTCTTTCTTTTATTTTTTAAATAATAATTATAATTCTATGACAGGATTTATTTCTTACAACCAGACTATGATATCTTCTTTTAACAATTATTTGACCACAACACTTCAGATAAAATACGGTTTCTGAATGAAAGATTGAAAGTTTAATAGTCCTGTTTTTAAAAAAAAGGGACAAAAGAGCCAAAAGCAAGAAGGAGTGAGAGGAAACGATGCTCTGTGGGAGTTTAATAATAACTTCCTGATTTAATCATCTTCAAGGTGTACTTTTCAGGATAGCTTGCGACGCAGTTTTTCAGTAAATAAATATCACTGTAAGTTGATCATTCATTTCAGGAATATTATACCAGAAATATAGTAACTGAGCAAGTTTTCAGTTTCTCATGAAGATTATCTTGACAATCCATTGCTTTCAAAAGGAGATTGGTTATAGATAAATGCACTTTTATGTGAGAAAAGGGGGAATGAGGGGGCGAGGTGTAAATCTTTAACTTGCTGTAAGTGATAAAATTTAGAAATTCCATTGTAAAGTAGTGGATTAATCTTGTTTTCTTGCAGGACGAGACTTATTGCATATAAAATATAGTCAAGGCATTATAAAAACAATAATGTGAGATTATACTTCCCTTAACATTATAGACTGCAATAAACTCATGAATCTAACAGGAATAGAGTCTTCTCTCGTCCTCGAATTGTTGTAAGTCCGAGTTCTGTGATATAAACATGAAATGAGGGGGAAAAGAGGACAAAGTCTTAGAGAGGCAGTATATCAGACTAGAAGTTTTATTTTAAAGCTATTGTCAGTACTTTCATTGATCTAACTCGCGCCTTTTGTGGAACAATTCATCGATCGTGATCTTGCCTGAATAGGGTGGGCATTCATATTGATTGAGCTTTTTTGCACCCAAACTTTTGGATATATTTAAAAACTGCCCTGTGTATCTGTGAAGCACTTGTGAATGCTACAGATGAGGGAGATTGTATTAATTCATCAGATACTATCTGATAACTCTCACGCCCCAGAACACCGCTAGGTATCAATTGCATTCGGGCAAAAAATCTGGCTTATGCAATTATTGTAGGGCAGTAAGAACCATAATAATATGGAGCTTGGGTCGGCCTATCGGGAAGGAGGAGAGTATCTCATTATCTACCTCTTGCAGGAGAGACAACAGGAATAAAACCAAGCCATCCGACTTTGGTAGAGACAGCCATACACGGCTGGGACTATTGAGCCACTCTAGACAGTGCTGCCAACGGAATTGGAGGACGTAGTCATTGTCTCAGGAGGCAAAAGACTCTTACTACTTTTCCTGAGGGATGAATCACTTCTCAGGTGCAACATAACATCTACAGTAGAAAATTTAATGATTCTTAAAAGAGATATACTGCTGCAGAATGTTGATACTAAACCGTGTTTTCACCAATGATGCGTATTTGTCATTAAATTTTGTCTCCTGTTTCTTTCATTCTGGTAATTCAGTTCCAAAAGCTCTCCCAAGATGGTTTCGTAATGAGCAATGCAGTTGTGAGCAGAGAGAAGGGAAAGTGAAAGGAGAGAAACAGACCGATACGGACAGCAAACAGACGAGCATATGAACATTTAGATAAACAGACATTGATCTTGGTTAGTCTGTTCGTATCCTTTTTGGCTGCAGTGTCAATGCTATTCAATGGCGTAGCAATAATGGCTTCAGTGGTACTCATGGCCACCTGCACTTTATGTCTCCCCGGAAGTTATTTTGGGTACAAAAGACGGATAAGCAAAAACTGAACATTTGAATACCCAAGCTAGCTTGTTTCCATTCTTTTTCTTTTATGTGTGCAGTCTCAAAATCTGTCAATGACTTAACAGGGTTAGGTTATCGGCATCAAGAATGTCTTTGATTGTCTATGCTATGTATCTCAGAATTTCGAGTCTATAAGGAGGATGGATCTGCGTATGGAGAAAAGAGAGCGAATATCTCGTTTTCTACCTTTGCAAGATGAATCACTCCACAAGTACAACGTGATATCTGCAAGAGGAAATCTGATATTCTTCATGAAGAGGATAGAATGATGAAGATGTTAAGGCATCTTGACATCAATCTTCCTCCAGTGTTAGCTCTAAATATTTGTCAGATCCGTATCTATTATAATTTGTCTTATTCCCCCCTTTCATTCATATCATACGCATTCTTCAGATGCAAAAGCAGTCTCTATCTGGCTTTCTCAATGCACAGATCAGCCATAGAACAGAAAAAGAAAGGAACAACAAGAGAAAAAAGAAAGAAATGACTAAACAAGCAAAGAGAGAAAGAGAGAGAGAGACAGAAAGAAAGGAAGACGGAAGGAAAGAAAGAAAGAAGAGATCAAAGAAAGAAACAAACAAATAAAAAGGCTCAAGCAGAAAAGGCAAATAACATGAAATGATGAAAACAGCGAGATGAGACTGGCTGGCTGACCGTCACACGAACAGATGGGCGGACAGGAAAACTTTTGTTTGTTTCTTTTTGTCTCTATGTCTGTAATCCCAATGCTTCAAAGCGGCTTAGCAAAGTGAATGACTATTTCAAACAATATCTCTCTATGGACCTCGCGACATTTCGTCTTTGTTGTTTTTTCTCTTTATTAATTCTGTTTTTTTTTAATGACTGTTATTTTGTTTCTATTTTTCAATTTTTCGCTCACAAACAACTTCCTGGCAATCTTCAGCACTATTTTAAGTTTAAACACAGGAATTTATTATAGCGGCTTCTTTAATAGATAGATAGATAGATAGATAGATAGATAGATAGATAGATAGATAGATAGATAGATAGATAGATAGATAGA
>JBCEWB010117013.1:0-11626 GCA_039654565.1 Peronia peronii
TCTATCTATCTATCTATCTATCTATCTATCTATCTATCTATCTATCTATCTATCTATCTATCTATCTTTATCTGTCTATCTCCCTGTCTGTCTGTCTGTATGTCTGTCTCTCTATCTGTCTGTCTGTCAACGGGTACGGTTTGTATAAGCTTCTCAACCCTCTGCGGGATGGTTATCTCAGCTGTTGTCTGTCAGTCTATCTGTCTGTCTATTTATATGTATCTATTTAGGGAGTGTCAGGACGAAGGTTTAAGTGTTTACCTCTTCATGGATGTGAAACAGTTTCAAAATCCTATTGAAAGAATGAGATGAGAAAGATTAGAATCTGCTTGTATTTCATTCGATGGCTCAATGGTTGCATGACCTCTTGGGTAAGGAAGCCGGACGTCGAGCCTTCTCATATAAGACTAAAAATTTCTTCTGATATAACCAAGTCTTCATTTTCGTTAAGATGATATATTGTTGTCAAAGTATGCAATCCAACATGTCTCGCAGCAAACATCTGTGCACACACATAACCTCATCAGTAGCTCAGAGATCACACATATATCTACAATTACGTAATCACGGTGAAATGACACGGTGTAGATTTTCCCATAGATACCATTATAGATATGTTGTAAAAATAACAAGACGGTTTAAGGCCTCGTTTTTGTAAGCAGAATCTTGAGAGAGGACTCAAGAAGTGAACTCCGGGCATCACGATATTTTGTGAGGTATGGTCCGGAGCTCTGAACTCGAAGCTTTTGCAAAGCCCTGCATTTGACTGAATAGTCTTCTTAACTGTGTTTCTCTGGGTTTTGGAAACAGCCTAAAGCGCATGTCGTCAGGTCAGGACTGTATAGTGAGGAGAAAGGAGGGGGGGAGGGGGGGGGGGGAGGATTTTGAGATTCTGTGTTTTCCAGTAACTGATCTACTGCCTTCTTTTCATGGAAATTGGTATTGTCATGAAGCAAATGGGTTCTAGCTGTGACGATGATCATGCACTGCTGGTGTTAAGTATGTAGAAGTTTGACAAGCATTGGGTCTCTATAGTATCCAGAAGTCATTGCAGAATCGTTTGGTAAGATGCCAAGTATAAGAGGGTCAGGTGATTGAAAAATAGTGTGCGAAGTCTCCTGGAATTCACTAATCCTGGGTGCAAAACTGGCAGACTGTAGCTTTTTTTTTCATCTATCCAGTCCTCCTTAGAAGCTTCGTGGGAATGTTTCACTCCCCAGTAACCATATCAACACAACGCGTTTGGCCTTGCGGTCCAAACCCTCATAGTAATTCTTCACAGCAATATACCGTGTCTTGTAATGCCCAATCAGAAGACACAATTTTTTTTCATATCAAGCTCTTGGTGAATTATAGTGAAAATAGTAGCATACGAAAGTCAGTTGCGTCACTTATTTCATCTATAGTTGTATGAGGTTCTTGCTCATTATCCTGTCTCACAATTTAAATAGAAGTGGCAGTGGCTGACACTTTTGTGGTCGTCGTCTGAACGAGAATAATTGATTACATTAGTTTTCTTCATCATTATTATGAAGTGTCTGTTTGGAGCAGAAATTGGCAGTTGTTGTGGTTCTCCATTCCTCTCTTTCACTCCGGTTCCTCATGAATGAGTTGTTGTTCATTGTGTTGTTAATTGACCAGGTGTTCATCCTATTTATGAAACTTGTGCGTAGACGTCCTCGGCTTTTTTTCCTTTCTATTTTTTGTCATAGTTAATTGTTCTAAACCTTTGTTTTTCTGGATACATGCCCCATGAATTTCATTTGTTGCCCCCTTAATGTCTCGATGAATGATCTTTTCATGTTTACCATTTCCAGCACGTCTTGGTTTTCTTCTTTTCTGTCCATGATATTTTTAGCATTCTCTTCAAGAATCACATTTCTGCTGCTTCGAATTTTTTTTTAAATTGTTGTCGATTGTCCAGCACTCACACCTATGTAAGAAAACTGACCAAATGTACACCTTCAATATTTCGAGTTTTATAGCCATTGTAATGTCTCCTTTTGACATGATCGGGGTCAGCTTTTCAAAAGTTTCTTTGGCTGTGGCTGTTCGTATTTGGACTTCTGATGTGCATTTTCGATCTGGTGTTATCATGTTGAAGTTGTTGACTTGTCTGATTTGTTTCCCATTAGGTTGTAAATTGCATGGTGGTGCTTGAGCGTTTTTGGAAATAATCATGCTTTCTCTTTTTGAAATATTCACTGCCAGACCGTTTCTTGTACTTCCTTCTACTACAACATTCAGTGTTTGTTGTTGTTGTTGTTGTTGTTGTTGTTGTTGTTGTTGTTGTTTAAGGACGTTCTGATTCTGGAATTAAAACAGTGTCATCGGCATATTATTCATGTTGCGTCCGCGCAGACGTATTTCTTTCTTTTCTTTGATGTGTCCTAATGTCCTCTCACTATAAAGACTGAAGCGATCCGATGACAACACACATCCGTATCTTATTCCTCTTCCACTGTATTCTTCATTAATCTTCACTGTAGCTGTTTGTTTCCAGTAGTCGTTACTCAGAAATCTGAGACCAATAATGTCTAGCTGGCTTAACATTTGGAAAAGATCTTACTGCCTTACTTTATAAAATACCTTTGAATAATCTATGAAACATAGGTAAAGATCTGTCTAAATTGCAATGCTCATCTCTATTAACACTGTGATCGTGAATATGGCATTCGTTGTTCCAGTGTTCACAACAAATCCAAATAATATAATCATAACCAGTCTGAGATCCGTATCAGGGGTTTCTCCATCAGGGAACCCATTATCAGACTGACTTTGGCGATGGAATCAGCCGTCTCAATTCCTGCAAATGTCAGTATGACCTGCTAGTTGCTACCCACCTACCATAGCACGAATCCACACCACACTGTTGGGAATTGTGTCGCTGGAGATGTATCAAGAGTCCAGTTTTAATTATAATCATCATGACGGAGATCCAACGAGCTCCAAAATATGTCACTTTCAATATTTTCAGCAAATTTCAACTTTTTAATTCTCCATAATGTAAGTTATTTGTCTATATTTTAATGTTTTGAATAACTTACCAAAAATCAAGTAATGTTTTAGAATTCAAGATATTTAAAGAAAAATAAACATGACAGTAATAATAATGTGAGCTGGTGAGAGTATGAACAAATGTAATTCCTCAGTCTTTGTGAAGTACTCTCATTGTTGTGTTGCAGAACTTTGAAAGTGCGATGCAAGGAGGCCAGAACGCGTCCCACGAAACTGGTCTTGAAATATAAGATAATACTCTTGCTATTGTTCCCTCCCATGAGATGGGCTTTTTTTATGCATCGGCAGAAGATCAACAGAGTGGCCTCCCAGTTAATCATAGATTCGCCACAAGGCTGATCTGCTTCAAGTCTCGCTGGTATACCTTACATACGGATTAAGTTTTCAAAAGTGTCTGCCGTGTACATTAATAAGATACTCATTTTGCATTACTATTATTTGTGCATATGGTACTTTCGTGAGCAAAGACAAACATCTTTGTAGAAACAATAGCATCCCAGCAACTTCTTCTGACACTTTCACGATCAATATTTACCCATTCCTTTGAGATCGTTTCGCAGATTATCTTCCCCTGACTCGTTCTCCCAAAAGAGAGACTCGGTGCCATTAGCGTAATGGGAGATCATTTTGACCAGTCCTTTTATCGCCCTTTGCCCGACAAATGAGGTATTGAGCAAGCAGTGTAAAGAGGAAATATCCCTTTACTTCTTGTCATTCGAAAGACTGATCACTAAAACATTTGATAAAATTATAACAATTAAAAAACCATTCTCTTTATACCATTTTTAATTTTTTTTTTTCATGGTGTATGTTTCAAGCAAAGAGTGTAAAAATGTTGTTTTTTTTTTGGTCCTCTTGGGACTTCTTGATCAATCCCTATTTTGTCTGGTAAAGGGAAGTAATAGGATTGAGCCCAACGGTCTCCCATTCTCTAAGACAATAGCATCTTTCTCCGTGATGATTTGCCACTCAGTCATGTTTACGTTCATTATGCATGCAATCTTGCCAAAAAGAGAAAGACTTTAACGGAGACAGTGAGTCAAAGTTAATAATGATGCTATCACATTGGTCTCTTGGGACAGTACAAGAACCCTTATCATGGTTTCCATCTGCCCCGCCTCCCACCCTACTCTTTTGCCTTCCTTTTTCACAATAGACTGACATACCTGATGAATTTGTGAGTTTGTATACCCGTATGTAGAGAGAGAGGGAGAAAGAGAGACAGAGAAAGAAAAAAAACTTGTTTAATGCTTGAACTTCTTCGAAGCTACTGTAATCCCACGAGTAGATAAGCCATCCTAAGCGTTGGTCTATTGTCTTTACTACCGGTAAACAAAACAGTCATCATTACACCTATCCATTCCCCCCCCCCCTTCCCGGCGGGGGCCCGGAGTATATCAGTAGGTTCTTTGCTCCCACCTGCAGGCGGGGTCACTGTGGCGATGTGATTTGGCGTCTGCTTCATGGTGAAAACAACTCATGTCGGTGGGGTTGTGTGTTCGACACACGGGTCCTCTATTGGGAGATGGAAAAACACGAAAATCGAAAAACCAGCATTTTTTCAGTGACTCAATGGACCCCTGGCTTCCTCTGGATAGGGAAGTCCGACGTCTAGCCTTCTCGGATAGGGGTGCATACATTTCGTATGTCCCGTGTGTACGCACATTAAAGAACCCTTGGCAGTTAAAAATCGATGAAGAGTAGGCGGAGTGCCGCTGTCCGGGCAAAATTTCCAAATTCCAAATTTCTACCCATAAGAATTCCCACCCCAAAACAGGCAGCCTCTTAAAGCCGAGATAATCGTACTTTATAAGGATTGAAAGGCTTAGGAAAAACAAAACACCTGCAGCCGATGAAAACCCGCAATTGGTGGGATGTCTCCTATGGAATGGCGTTCCAGGGGTGACATCTCTTTTCTCTCTCCTTACTCCTGTCTTCTGTCACGCTCTCTTTCCCTTCTTCTTCTCGACGTGGAGACGTATTTTACCGTATTTGGCACAATATAGCCGTGATCGTGCTGATATGCCGTTGAATCCCAACACAAACAATCACATATCCAACAGCATTTGAGCTGAAACGTAATGATTTCGTTTTTCTGATACGGTGTTGACAGCATATATACACAGATATATACAAACACGCCACACACATACATATAAAATGACATATCAAATTCATACTTTACAAGTCTTCAGTTTGTGACGGGAAAGAACGCGCGTACAAATCCCCCAAGAAATGCCGTCCTCGACGTTCCAGGGGTGACATATCTCTTCTCGCTCCTTGCTCCTGTCCTCGGTCCCGCTCTCTTTCCTCTCTTCTTCTTGACGTATAGACGTTTTTTTGTGTATGTGTGTTTTTTTTAATTTGTCTGTCTAAATTGTATCAACGGTGACTTGGAATATGATGGAAATATGTTACCCGCATGTTTATCACTCTTTGTATTTGGAATATGGGCAAAATCGTTAATTCAAACACGACGACAACCATATTTCACAAAAAACTAACTCGTGTTTTTCCTTTTTTTTTTCATCGCCATAATTGGCTGATCATCTAAACGTCATCATAACCCATGGGAATGCTGGTTTATCAATTAAACATAATTATCAAACGCACTCGCTTGACCATTCCACAATGAGAACAACATATCAGGGAGAGATTGCCAATTTCAAAATGATAACGATATATTGTTGTATTATTCTCTATAATGCGGTAACTATGCATACACTCTATGAAGAGGTTTGTATGTGGATATGTGTGTGTATGCGTATTATAGTATGTTTGTGTGTGTGTGTGTTTGTGTGAATGCGTGAGTGAGAAAGAGGGAGGGAGAGAGAGAGAGAGAATTCTTTTGGTTTCCTTGTTTTTTTTCACGAATTCTCGATGTCCTATGGTTTTGTTTTTGTTTGTATTAATTAATTAATTTATTTATTTATTTTTGGTTTCTCGTTTCACTTCCAGTCTTTGTTCATTCATATTCTCCCATAATGTAGTTTTTTTGTTTGCTCTAAGATCAGAAGTGTTAGTGACCCGAAAGCTAAAGCTAGAACTTTTTTCCAACACTTCCATTAAAAATGAGAGAGAGAGAGAGAGAATCAAAAGTACAGATTCAAAATTAATGAAAAGCCCACGTCACGTTTAAAACAAAGACACATTAGGGAACATTTACACAAGCAATTCTCTTTCTCTCTGCCTTAGAAATGTGGACGCTTCTGTAAAGAAAGAAAATGGAACTATGAATTGCTGGAGTCTGTTAGATGTTTCTATAAAACATGTCAAATGATTATCAATAATAGATAGATGAATAAATGGTATCTATACAGTCCTTATTCCCATATGGCAGACGCTCTAAGCCATTTACAATCTGTTATCTGTTATTACTATCCTGGCAGAGCCAATGGAGATATTTATGTACATTCTCAGCATACAAAGGGTTCAAATTCTTATCAGTCTAACCCTGACATTCTCTGTCTAAAGTCGGATACTCCGTTTGATCTGAGTCGAGCCAGGAAAAATGTGTAAGTTGGTTTTGGCCTAACAAAATTAATATCGAGCTTCATGAGAATTCGGAACAAGGAGTTTCAATCCCGAATCCGATTACCTAATCCCCAGGCCACTGACACCATAAAAATGTGCTTTCGGCCTTGCCGTTTTCTAGGTCTGTATATATCTTTTAACCCCTTGGAGGCGGCTATCTCGAGCCATTTTCTAACGTACTTTTACAAAAGGCGTCTTTCATCGCATTTAATTATTTTTGACCTGTCTAGTATATAGTAATATTTTCCACAATATTAAAAGACAACCTATTTTAATATCTTCTCTCTAAAACTTCATTTTACTCGCTAATTATTAACCCTGAATGTTGTCAATTGAAACTTTAGGAATAATATTGTTATCACAACGATATTGTTTCCTGCTCAGGAAATGACTTTGTAAACCTAAATGGGAAATTTGGACGAGATACTCAGGAGGAGCTCAATGATTTGTAGATTCTTTGTTATTCAAGTTATTCAAATATAAATTATAGAGGGTCACATCTTTAAACAAATCAGACCATTCTTTTGACGCCTTTGTAGTTAATCAGCCACTTTGACCGTCAACCAACTGATTTCGTTTGCCAAGTACACGAGGTATAATGTAAGCATTATAAAGAACGAAAAATCGGTTTTTCTCTAGTTGTTTAAAACATGAAAATTCGGAAAAATTCACAATATTTTGAGTGTTAAAAATTAACACCTTAGCTTCACCTTCTGTTTATAGTTGCACATTATTTGCCACGGTCATCTACACCGTGAAGACGAGACCACATGCTCCTAAATGGCCTGCATCTGGATCATTCTCACCTAACTCATTCTTCTCTCCTTAGTCACAAACTGACAGTCGCATACTTACATTTAGATTGCGCTGACTTCAGAGACGCCCGAGAAGCCCACTTCTCGAACCGCTCTCTGAAGGATCCTTTTAGGAAAACTATGTCACAAATCACCCTGAGCTCATTAGCGAAAGAGCATATATTATTTTTAAAAATGTACATCAGCAATATATACGTATTTCAATAAAATTGTGAACATGCAGCAAAGCATATAGCAGTTTGCAAGTTTACGTGTATATATAAATCCTTTTTAATAGCTTTTCCTTTTATTCATTGATCACTCATATTTTACGCTTCATCTAATTATATACATTTCTACTTCTGGGTGCTATACACAGAGTAGCCGTGATCGTGCTGGTGCGCCATTAATTCCCAACCAACCAACCAACCAACCAACCAACCTACCAACCACCCAACCAATCAACCAACCAACCAATCAACCAACAAACTAATCAACCAACCAACCAACCAATCAACCAACAAACTAACCAACCAACCAACCAATCAACCAACCAATCAACCAAGCAAACCAATGAACCAACATTTGCCCATAAAATCTTTGACGCACGCTGTCTTTTGTTGTTTTGAGTGTTAAAGATTAATACCTTAGCTTCACCTTCGTTTATAATTGCATATTTTTTGTCGATCAGACATTGCATTGTCGCAACACCCAAGTTTGTGGCATGGTTTGGCATATCCTGACACACATTTATGATTGAGTGTTCATTGATGGGAGTTCCTTTCAACTGGCTGGAGAAGATGAGAGAAAAAAAGGTAGAAAGAGAGGAAGAGAAGAAGAAGACGGTTAAAAAAAAAAGACAGGAAAACTAGAAAAAAGAAGATGGGGAAAAGACGGCGAGAAAAAGCAGGAGATATGACACGAAGAAGAAAAATCTTCTTAGCCCTTAACTCTGTCTGGGATCATCGGGGGCGTCTCCTGACGAGCAGTGAACTAATCTTTTCCACCTGTTGTGACGGTGAACCAGGACCTGGGTCTGTGCAGAAATTTCTTTGTCCATTCTTGAATCTTTTCGATCCGTCTTCTTCGCTTCTTGTCCACTGCCCTAAATATAAAGTTCAGTTTTATCAAGACCACTGGATCCTGTTGACGGCAATATCATGTCAATTTCGTTTTCATCATGATTGTTGGGAGAAAAATATGAACAATAGAGGCAATGTGAGAAACGGCTCAAAACTTACGGGGAAAACAAACAGGAGGAAAATGAATGATAATTTTTTTTTAAAAACTGTGGAAAAACAAACAATAGGAAAATGAAATTAAGGCTGCGGTGCCTAGATAGTACCACAGTGACTATCGATCACACAGGGATGGACACACACCTTACTTTCTATGGATTGCTCAAGCGTAACTTTAATCTTAACTCCTTATTCCAACTTTAACCCCTAATCCTAAGCCCAACTCTGACCGTAGCCCAAACGGAATATATTATTTCTTAAAATATGACAATGTATGATGCCTGTGGATCCACCAGCGTTAGACAGGCATTGTGTATGCTTTCAATACCCTATATCTTTTTTTATGGATCCGTCAGCTATAAGTGGGCACCATGGTGTCTATGAATCCACGCCCATGAAATAAATGAAAGACAAGTCAGCAAAAACTGATAGGAATTGAAATTAGAATTTAAAGCAGGCCTTTGTTTTGATTCACGAAAGCGACAAATCTAGAGGCCATCTTTTATTTATGCCATTAATTTCAAATAACAATTCAAATGGGCAACATTAAACTTTCTGTTCAGGCAACCATTGCTAAGTGCAGAGGTTTGACCCCATTTCTTATTGATGCATTGAAAGAAAATCGTTATTCGTTGGAACGTGACTGAACAGAGATCCCGATGACAATTGCATGAATCTTTGATCTAGAAGCCAGACAGGCTTGATTGTTTCTACAAAGTAATGTTTGCATTGATTTTTTTTTTCTTCAGTCAGGTGCATGGGAGGAGTCAGAGAGATACGATCACTGAAAAAGAAGCTCTTTTTTGACTACGATCCCATCGCACGTCCAGCAAAGGATTATAGCCAGCCAACTGAAGTATCGATACAACTTTTCATTATGACTCTCGCGGAGGTGGTAAATAATGTTTTTTACCCCTTATTTTTTGTTGGTTTGATTATGTGTTTGTTGTTATTGTTATTGTTGTTTGTCCAATGTGTGAAGCTTGTGAAGATGAGATGGTGATATCAAATTGTATTACAATCATGAGGATTTTAGTGATGCGGTGGTAAAAGTTAATGTTTTTACTAAAAGACCCCAACCCAAGCACTCACCCACAACCGCCACAAATGGGGCCAGCTGGTGCAGCGTTCGTCACTGGAGTGCCCCAACGACCCCGGTTATGGGATCAGTGGACAGTGAACAGTGAACTGAAAGAGAGAACGGTGAACATTCTCAAAGTGTTTGTTCACCGATGGTTCTGTTAGAGTAAGCAGCAGCTGTTGTAGAAAATAGTAGATGTAGTGGTGTAGTGCTTATGACAAGAACGACATGGGGAGTAAATGACGATAGGTCTATGGCTCATAGTTCCCGAAATACTGTGGATCGTCGGGGCACGACCCCTGTTTAGACTACTCCCTCCATCTCTATCGGCCTCTTGTCCCAAATATGAGTTGTGACAAAACTGGTTCCAGTTCACTTTTTGATGTTGGATTCAGCCGCACCAGGCTCCAAATCTTGAACAAGATACACCAAACAAGAATGACGAGAAAATCAGATAACCTACCGGAAGATAGTCGCCCGGTAAAACGATCTCACAACGCGCCTACATCCGACACAACGGTGATAAATCTCAGGCTTAAAAATAGAGCGCGTCCGTCAAACTGAAGGATTAAAAGAAAGCCTTGCCAAAATAATGTGAAAAATGAAGATATGAAAGAGGATGTAGTAGGAGATCGTCATGCTCAGCTCTATTACTTCCCTTTGCCAGACGAAAGCGGTGTTGAAAAAGCAGTATAAAGAAGAAAAAATCACTTGACTTCATGTCATTGGACAGACCGATCACCCAAGAATTTGAAAAAACTACAACAATAAGACGAAACATTGTCATTGTACCGTAATTGTTGTGTTTCACGGTGTATGTTTCAAACAAAGGGCGCAAAAATATTTTTCTTCTCTGTTCAACACCTCTTTTGTCTGGTAAAGGGAAGCAATAGGGCTGGGCACAACAATCTCCCATTATAGTGCATCCTGCTGTCTGGAGAGAGACATTAAAATGCAAACGGTTACATTTTTGACGCATGAAAGACGAGGGCATAGCAGACAACCTAGCGCCACTGACGCATGGCACATAGGCCTAGTTTGAACTTTGTTCAGGCGAAAAGAAAAACAAGAGTTTAGTTTATAATAATGTAAAAAGCGCTTTTTAAATTAGCATATCAAAATTACTAAGTGCACGCGCTTAGATGTTCCGCTTGAATGCTTTATTCAGAACATGGCAATGGTTGCTGAATAACACTGGAGGAGAGGAAGTGGAGAAGACGGATATTTGATTTTGACGCCACACTTTCAGTCGGTTAGCTATTGTAGGTATGTCTAATATAATTACAAAAACTAATTTCCTCTTTTCACACCAAAAATGGCGGTTTGCTATGCTAGGCACTTTGTTATAACTTTCTTCAGTGGCTTTCTTTAATCTTGAATATTTTTCTCATCTTTATAAAGATAAAGCAGTGAATTATGAAATACATGTATATCAAATGTATTTCTTTTTCAGTTTATTGGATGAACACATATAGTACGATTCCCCAGTTACCTTCGTTTTCCCCTCCACCACCGCCAGATTGCTGTATTCTGTTTCTTACTGAATGCCATCCTTGCTCAAGCTTTCAAAACAGGCTGAGAAGTAGACATTTTGGCAGATCCGCTGTAATGACTGTTTTGAGTATTTTCCTTCTTCAATTTGAAGGCAGCGAGACGGATGGCCTTGCTATATTTTGAGCTTGCAATTGGTGAAAAAACACGCGTAAGAACAAGAAATATGAACGAGAAAATAATAAAAATTGAGGGTGGCTGTTTAAGTTCTCATTCCAGCAATACAAGATGTTATAGTACTGTTGATTGAAATAAGCTATAGTTATAGATAATACTGCATCAAAACTGTAAATGAATCCTTTACTCTTATATCTAAGATTAATAATTTGTTTTTTGTGTCGGGGGGGGGGGGGGGGGGGGGGGGGGGGGGGGGGGGGGGGGGGGGGGGGGGGGGGGGGGGGGGGGGGGGG
>JBCEWB010117035.1:0-11624 GCA_039654565.1 Peronia peronii
TTTAAAGGAAAAATATGATTTGCTTTCTGTTTGTTGTTTGTTTTAAACAAAACCCCGTCGAGATAACCTCCACTAGGTGGTTGAAAGACATATTATAGAACGTAACGAATATCAAATGAGCTTGCAATTTTTTTTCCCAATCAAGGTTGTGTTGTTCAGTGAACACTGATTAAGCTTTCAGATCACCTTTTGTTCATCATTAATCACATGTGCTCAGCTACTTATAACAAAAGCTATTTTATGTCTATTAAACAATGAGCTCAAAAACACGGCAGTGATGTCAAATTGCTTTATCACAAGTCGGAAAATTCTGCGTCTGCCTCCGCCACAATTTCATCCGGTTGGTAAGGTACTGTCTATTTATGTTAGACACTAAAAAAATAAATAAATTCTACGCCTTTCATATAAAGAAAACTTTGCAAGTTTTCACAGAAACCTGGAAGTGTCTGTCCTAAGCAGTGCCATCATCATAATCATTGAGTGGAACTATTTTCTAGATTCTAGATCTAGATCCCAAACACCTACCTTCTTACATTAGTCTTTATTAGATGATAGGCATATTGTTTATTTTTTGATACTTTCATCTGTTGATTTTCCATCAACAACTCTCATGCAACCACTCCTGTATGTTGTCAGGTATAAGGATCTACTTCGGATCTAAACTTTCAAACAGCAGCCGAACACCAGCTCAGCTCTCATCCAGAACATGTGCAAAATTCTATCCTATTTCCCCTCACACTATTACCAGGGTTGCCAACCCATCACGGTCGAATCAGGGATTTCTCATTAAAAAATCTGGGATTTTTCCATATAAATCAGGGATTTTTCATATTAATACCAAGAAGACTCCAGCGTAAAAACTTGTTTTGCAGTATCAAATCAAAAATTTATGCACACAGCAGATATTTACAGCACGGTATTTCTAAATAAAGTAAATCCTGTGAGGAAATATGTAGAGAAAAATTCACAGTCACTATTTACAACTAATTCCTTCATCTATTTGATAGTTTGATGAAAGTAAACTCCACAAAATATTTTGGTCTAGATCAACATTTGCATTAGATTTTGCTCTTCTTAAGTGGTGGAGGAAACATACAATGTACTGGCATGGTATGTTAATTTAAAAATTAAACATTTAACTGGAACTCTGTTGATTCCATGAGTCAATGGAGGAACAAACAAGATGTCACGTGACCAAATCAGGCTTGATCGCAGTTATACAACAACAGTAACAAATTGTAGGAACAAACGGCAAGGGATGGGTATAAATAGGGAGGGTGTTTGTTCCTTAAATGTCAAGGCAAACTCGTTTAATTTCTAAACTCTGTCTCAGCCCATTCGCCAATGGGCAACAAACGAGACTTTAAAATTGTTTTTGTTGAGGAGGTTCCCTTATGATAATAAAAAATGCTTTCTCAGCCTACATTTGGAAGCTCGCTGCAATTAAAGCCCATGTAAACTCTTCAGAGCTGTCGATAACTCGTCTTTGTTAGGATCACCGACTCTCTCCACGACTGAGAGATACGAGATACTTTGAGCCAAATGCTCATTCTTAATTTTACGTTCTCCAGTGAAACTGGTTATCTCGGATAAATAAACAATAACCGTGGACTTCTACCTCAGATTGCCTGATCTACCAAGCCTTCATAAATCCTTGATCCTCTTTAGTCAGGGTGTGATAAAGGTTGGCAATAATCTGTCCTTCCTGATGCCAACAGATTTCATAGCCTTTGTCAGTGACACACTGCCAAGAAAACATCAGAAGCTACAATATGGATGAGGTGAAATGCGCTTCAAGTCATTCCTGCCACATTTATTCTTACTGCACCTAATGACACAGGTTTAATACTTCATGACTCAATAATATCTGGGCCAATCATGCCCATACAAGCTTCCCAGCCCTTTTGGGCTTCACACAGCATTTTGTATGTCTCTAAGGAATTCCATGCTCTGCACATTTACTTGGCAGTGGTCATTTTCATCAAATTCAAAACTCTGATTTTTTAAGACAATCCTCATTAAAACAATTTATTTTATTCTGATGTTGACAAAATACCCATCCTTCACATCAACAGTAGCACCAAGTTCTCAGATATGATACATGTCTTGGCGAAATCTGAGACTGTGTACATAACGGCAAAGGATCTGCAAACTTGTAAGCAAGTGCACAGATCTTAATCATTGTTAAAATTATCCTAAGTTTGTATTCATCATCAGTCAAATCTCCAATTTTGCCTCTGAGAGCTTATCAAATACATCCCATATCTTCACTAGGATCATCCGATTCTGTGTCAGTGTCCTTTGTCTGTGAAGTCTCACCTGGCTCTTTAACACACGTGAAAGCTTCCTCACTCACAAAACATTTACCACCCTCATTAGTTTCTCTTCTAATCACTCCCTGGCTAGAGTTCGGCCTGGCTCGTCTCTTTATTTTGATTTTATGTCCTGTTCAATCAAAAGCTGTGTTGATGTTTCTTTTCCACAAACACTACAGAAGGATTTCCTGGCAATGCTCTGGATTTCATCCGAAACCCTTATCTTCCAGTTTTCTTTGATCTAGCTGTGCATAACTATCAATAACTGACAACTGATAGTATAATACAGAGGTCTCCGCCTAAGAACCTGCGCCTTAGAGCCCGGTCCGCCTAAGAATCTGCCTCTGCTGCGAAACAAAATTTTTTCTCTATAATTTACCCCTCTAAGAACCCGCTCCCAAGTAAAACATCCGCCTAAGAGCCCAGTGTCGGGCCAAGACACACGAGGAGTTATGGTGTAGTTCCACATCATATTGTCCATATGAGAGAAACGCTCAGTGGTAGGTGCAGTAAAATGGGGACGGGGGTGGAGAGAACAGGCAGACAAAGGAGTGGAAGTGATGGTTGATGTATGAATGCATAATCGGCTACATCTGGATCAACCTGTAAACGTTTCTTTGACAACACGTGGGACAGCGCTTGCAATTAGCTCTGTGGATAACGACGTGTAAGTTTAGCCTCCTGACTAGACTGGTCAGTTGTTTTGCTACTTCGGTCGATCTGTAAACACTTGAGTCACTCGTGGCACGTGCAATTATCCATAGGATAGCATAGCAATACCGGTATCATGTTTTCATTAAACAATAATACCGTTATGTGAAAACTCACTCGCCGTTTAAACGCTGGACATTATTGATTATTGATGCAATTATACGCTAAGAAATATCAGGAATAGTTAGATCTCATTACAATATACAGACAGGCTGTACTTTTTCACACAGATAAATATCTAATGGTAACGATTAACTAATCATAGTAGTGAAGACAATCTATGGTCAGACGGATTGCGTAACTTTTCAATCCGCCTAAGAACCCGTCTGCCTAAGAGCCCACTTTTTTTGTCTCCCGGCAACCGGGTTCTTAGGCGGAGACCACTGTACTATCTTTTACATGTTCTAAGACTGGCTTTTCTTAATCCGTCCACATTTTGCACCCATGTGCAAATACTGTCTATTACATGCAGTTACTTTCTCTATATCCTTTAGGCAACAAATGCATCTTCCATACTTGCTCAATTACTGGCAGTCTCACCAACCAATGGTCGGTCCCATTGTTCCATCCTGAAATAGATCTTAAGCTGTTCACTTTTCTAACTGTGAACATTTTGTGTTTTCTCTGAATCTAAATTCCCTCTTAATCAATGAGTAGACTACTCTTATTTCTCTGTCTATAAGAACCCAGAACTGCTTAGCTTCTGGTAAAGTGATACACAGACATCAAGATAAAGATTTTGCGCTCTTCAAAATTGTCTGGCGTATTTTTAATACTATGTTCTTGGCGGACATACATTAATATCCTCCTCCTTGAGATCATGTATTTTCTGTTCCACATTTTCTTTGCCATAAAGATTCTGGTGATAAGAATAACCAGAATTACCATGATAACTCAACAGGAATCTCCTGCACAATACTCTACAATCCTCTGACACTCCAATCTGAAACAATCCACTCGTGTGGCAATGATATCTATCTTCCGTTTTGGAAATTTGCAGATTAATGTGGCTTTAAGCTTCCTTCAGTAATGATTCTGCTGATTTGTCAAGTCCTTTCTTCAAACAGTTTGAATTTTCTATCTTTTCCCTCCTTTCTGTTGGAACAACATCTCACCTACTGCTCATTTGTTTTCGGTAACATCAAGTGTCTTCTGTGCCTTAGCTTTGTCTGTCTTTGTAAAGCTTATTTTAAGTACTGTTTTCACAGAAACCTGAACACCCTATGAGATCAGAAGTTGCATGAAATCAGGAACTGACTGGGTCTCGACCTCTAGGCTGTTGTTCGAGCTATTGTAGACCTCCTGAAACAACACTTACTGTCCAGGCAAGATAATATCAATATTTTGGTGGAGGACAGATGCATGGCCTATTATTGTGACACAGAGAATTTGCAGTCAGTCTGCCTGTAATCTGATTCTGAATTGTTTGAGAAATTATATTTGCCAATACTATTAAAATTGGCTAAATGTGTCTTATAGCCTCACTCTTGGTATCCCTCACCTGAGAACATTCTCAGAACAATTTTGTCTATAGAATTCTGTTCACTTCTCATGGGCTTCAAAAAACTGTTTCAAATATACCAAATATACCCCCCCCCCCTTCTTCCCTAACGGAGGCCTGGGGTATATAAGAAGGTCCTTTGCTCCCACCTGTAGGTGATGAAAGCCCACCATTGGTGGGATGTCTCCCATTGAATGCCATCCTAGACGTTCCAAGGGTGGTATCTCTTCTCTCTCTCTCTCTCCTTGTTCCTGTCTTCTGTCCCGCTCTCTTTCTTTTCTTCTTCTTGATGTGTAAACGTATCTAACCGTGTTTGGCACTATATAGCCGTGATGTGTCGTTAAATCCCAACATAAACAAACAGAACAATCCGAATATACAAGTATCCTCACCAAATTCAAAAATTTCACATGAGGAAAAGCCTTTTACCCTAAAGCATTGATATCCAGCTGGTCCATTTATTGATGGACTCTGAATCATGGCCATCTCTGGGCCTGTCCTGACCATATCATATATCACTATCAAGGCTGTGCCTGTGTAGCATGAGCTGGTACGCCCATAAATCTCCCATCGCGGGGAATAGTGGCGGCCAGGAATTTTGAATGGAGGGTAAGATGGCCGTGTCTTCGGGAGGGATGTGTAATTAGTTTGCAGGAGTGAATGGTACATTCAGTGTTTCCATCTTTAGCATTAACTGTGCAAAGTAGTTAAACATTAGGTGGTGACATCGGCACTGGGCACTACCATCTTTTTGTGGTCCATGTGCAAATGGCATATCGATACGTCGATTATTATACTTGGTCACTTAACCTAATCACCTGACCATCGCCGGTATACCGGCTATACTTGGCTATACAATAGTCCGGTATACGTCACCGGTGGTGATTCAGTGACGATGGCTGGACGATATCATGGCGATAGCGATATGTCTTGGGCGTCTTTTGAAGACAATGATTTTGAAATGGACACTAAGATTGACCAAGATATAGATTGTGGTGATGACTATGATGAAGATAGATCTAGATCTAGTGACAGTGACAACGAAAGTGAGCAGACAGCGGGACCAAGCACCGCGAATGTGGACCTAGGGTCAGAATGGAGGAAGGAGGAAAGGCCTAGGCCTAACCCACTTCCTTTATTCAATTATCAAGGAAAGGATATACAAAAGCCTCTTGGGACAAATCACAAAGCTGTTGATTATTTCAAAAAATTTTTTTCCTGACAGCTACATCAACACCATAATAGATCTATGCAATGCATATGGAAAGGAAACAGTTGGTGATAGAAAGAAATGCGGTTTGTGATGGAAGAAACCCAACCTTCAAGAAATGAAGGAAATATTAGCAGTACTGATAACTAGAAACAGTATTTTGTGCCCAGCAAGGATTGAAATGTTGTGACAGAAAAAAAGTGAGGACTTTCTCTTCCATACTCCTGAATTTTGGGACCTTACTATCAGTTACGAGAAGTTCTTGCTTATAAAAAGATTTATTCATTTGTCAACCCCAGAAGAGATCGCCAACACTGATGACAAGATTCGACATATTCGTGGACTTGTGAATCATCTTTCTGTTGCTTCTGAAAGCGAATTTATTCCTCGGGAAAAAATTTCCATTGATGAATGAATGATCCCTTTCAAGGGGAGGTTAAATTGTAAGCAATATATGAAAATGAAGCCTGTAAAGTGAGGGCTGAAGGTGGATATGTTGGTGGACTGGTAGACTGGCTACTGCTTCAGGTTCCATGTCTATGGAGGAGAAATTGATGTGCCACGCCCCTTTCACAACCTTGGAAAGCTTGGCTATACAATAGTCCTATTTCTGGAAGAACTTGAAGGCAAAAGATACAAACTGACAATAGACAGAGGATACACATCACCTTTGTTGTTGCATCATCTCGCAAACCACTGGTGTGGGGTTCTGTGGAACTGTAGTAACCAGTCGCAAAGGTTTTCCAAGCCCTTATAAAGAAAGGCAATAGAGGAGAGTGGAACTGGCTGCAGCGTGGGAATTTACTAGCAGCGCGATGGTTTGACAAGCATCTCAATTATTTTTGGCCAAATTATCATACTCCTGCAGAAGCAGAAGTTCAGCGACGCAACAAAAGGGGTGAAGTGATGGCAGTCCAGGCGACAACTGTAGTAAACGACTACAATGAGCAAATGAATGGGATGGACAAGCTGGATCAGAACACTACTGTTATGAAGAAAAACAAAAAGTATAGGTGGCTTATCTGATTTTTGGTCAAAGCGCCAGAGTGGGCATTGCAAAATGCTTTTATTTTGATGAGGGAAGATAGATTAGCCAGTGGTAACCCACTTCACAAGAAGTATGACATACTGCAATGTCGAAAGGACGTTATTCGGGAACTAATAGGACAACACCGAGAAGGCGAAAAGTTGCATAAAATGGCCACAGAGCGCAGAAGGCTTGACAACAGGATTATGCATGTCCCCACTGTTGCAGACACAAACAATAAAAGATGAGCAGTCTGTGAAGCAAAGTATCCAAGGGTCATAAGAAAGAAAAGAGCACTGGCATCTCTTATGGCCTAAAAAGTGTAAAAACTGTGTATGAGTGCTCAGGGTGCAATGCAATTCTTTGCATTAAAAGGAAAAAACAACCAGAAGGGACATACAAGCACTCGGACTGCTGGACCAAGTACCACAGTCTGGTTGAGTATTGGTGTCCACTTCCCTGGGAGACCCCTACAACCACCCCCTAAGCTACCAGACATCCATCACTAGTCCCTGGACCTTCTGGACAATAGAGAGAGTAATTTTTACCTGGCACTAGCTTCTGTGTAGACTTACTTATGTGTATTTTTATGGGAGCTCGTGAAAATATTTGTGGAAAAATAACTGTGAACACACATTATTGCTGAATATCTTTTTTTTTAAATTAAAATTTCAATTCTTGGATTGCTGAAAAATATTTCTGTATCATTCATTGGACTATTACTGTCTTGGATAACAAAACAGCAGCAGAACATAGCCAACTGTGAAACAAACCAACAGACAAGGTAAAGAAATTTTCTTTTTTTTTAGCTGTGTTTTTTTTACTTTTTTTTTCACAACTTCAAGCAAAACACACTCGAACTTTCATTTTATAAACATGAAACATACATCTCAAAAAAGAGCATCCATTTCCCCCCATGGAAATATATGGTTTTACCCATCTATTTCTACTAACAAGAGAAGATACTAGTTTTCTGTAGTGACTGTCAATTTTCAGGAAATTCTCCTGGTGGGCCATAATTTAAGATTATTAGTGGTCAGTGGGGCTACAGGTGAAAGGGTTATGGCTATTAGAATGTATTCCGTATACCCAATATTTGTAATGATTTCTTGAATAGTTCCCCCGTAGGATTAACCCTGTAGTCACAAGTAGTATCTGTTGTCTCGGCGGTATGCATGACTCGCAAGTAGTATCTGTTATCTAGCAAGTAGTATTTGTTGTCTCGGCGGGATGCACAACTCACAAGTAGTATCTGTTATCTTGCGAATAGTATCTGTTGCCTCGGCAGTATGCACAGCCGAGGGTCCCAACAGGTTAGGGCCAAGAGTTGGTCTAGTTCATTTTGATTATTAGAATGGAATGGTCCTATCACATGCTACACTAAATAACACAACACCAATAAAATCAACCAAAAAAGTTGATTAGTCATTTGAAACACTCAGATAACGCCAGCACAGTCAGTAATTAATCTTCATCATGTTGTCTATGTAAATAGACATATTGGCAATCATATCCATGTCGCTATAGGTGGTAATCGATATGTGCCGGGTAGCCATAGTAGAAACAGACTGCGACCACAAAAAGAAGGTAGTGCCCGGCATTGGATTCATCTTGAGTGCCCCTCAGTTCTATGAACTGATTACATTTAATGCCGTGATGTTACTGTTAGTCTTGGGTTCAATGGGAATTCTCCTAAGTTCTGTAAACTGATTAAATTCTTATCTTGTCCACTATGAATTCCTCTCAGTTCTGTAATCTGCATTTCGGCAAGGAATTTTGAATGGAAGTGGGATGTTCCCTAGGGTGTGATTGGTGCCATAGACCACATAACAGATTCAGTTCCCATTTTTAGCCTGCAATTGTAAACAAGCTCTGTGAACTGACTAAATTGCCATGCCCTGTGGGCGTGTGTGGCCTGCAATTTTTGAATGTTCTATAACAGATTAAATTGCCACGCCCTGTAGGTGTGTGGTCTGCAATTTTTGAATAGGTTCTGTCACTGATTGAACTGCCACAAGCCCTGTGGGCGTGTGGCCTTCAATTTTTCAATAAGTTCTGTCATTGATTAAATTGCTACGCCTGTGGGCTTGTGGCCTGCATTTTTTTAAACTAAGTTCTATCATTGATTACATTGCCACGCCCCATGGACATGTGGCCTGCACAAGTTTTTAAATTTTAATTTTTAGAGTAAGTTTTGTCATTGATTAAATTGCCACACCCTGTGGCCTCAATTTTTTAATAAGTTCTGTAGATGATTAAATTGCCACACCCTGTGAATATGTGCCCTGCATTTTGCGTATCAGGTCTGCTGAACTGGTGAAAATGCTATGTCGTGTCTTCATTTAGCTGACCGTGAGGTGTTACTACTGGGACAGGTGATAACCCTGTCCCTGGGGGTGGTGCTGAGACCGGTGGTGACCCCATGGGTACCTGATATCGGTAGATCCAGATTTCTTTGTCCTGGACAAAGATGGGGAAGAAAGCGGGGTTCATGATGGTTTCATTTTGAACCGAATTTGGAAAGTGATTTTTCAACACCTTTGCCTTTACCTTTAACACAGCCACCCCCACTCTTAGCAGGGTTTTTGTATGGTCTGTGAGGGCTTATTCCCAGTTGGGATTGGTGGAGTCACTCTCTACAGTGTTGACATAAAGGTAATTACCGGCAAGTGGTCAGCGATGGTAATCTGAATGTTAGTGATTATGAAAGAGTTGCAATCACAATTTGACATAATGTGCCTTAAATATAACTTCTACGAGACTAAGAAGAAGCTCAAACCATCACCACCATTATAAAGTGTGGTATGTAACACTTTACTGTACTCAAAATAGAAGGAAATACACAATAAAACACATGAGTTTGTCCAAGCGAAAAAACCATGTCAAACCCACAATGGAAGCATGCAAACTGATTTGGTCACGTGACATCTTGTTTGTTGCCTATTGGCGAATAGACTGAGACACGAGTACATTGTGTGTATGACAGTAAAAGTAGCGAAGTGCTGTTTGAACAAAAACCAGGGAGAAACTTATGGTGTCATTCAGCATGACTGGGATTAATGATCACAACAGTTTAGAACACAGCACAACATTAACGATATCTTTGTTCCCTTCCCAGTTTCTATGCCCCCCTCCCCCAAGTGTGTAACCAGTTGTCCATATAACTGCTTACACAACGGTGTAAAATCTTGTGCAGACGAGCAAATACAAAGCAGCATAACCAGCTGTCTTGACAACTGATACACAGCAGCATTAAGATTCATCTACGTTTATGTTCTATATACGTCTTTCAACCTCCTGGTGGAGGTTATCTCGATGGTAGACTCGTCTAGCTGAGCAGCAGGTAGTGGATGATGGGGTTCTCATAATAATCATCCTTTCTTGTCTCAAGCAATTTATGTGAACAATTTGCATGTTTGTGAAAACCTGTCTAAATATCTATAAATTGGTTTAAATCCAGTAGTGGCTCGAAATCACACAAAACTATGAACTTCATCAGATTCCATCAAAGAATGGATTTAGATGTAGGCCTGCCAGCTTTTTTTTTGGTCTTTTCTTATCTAGTCTCTGTCAGGAATTTTGGTCTTTTCTTACCTAGTCTATGTCAGGAATTGACTTACAGGAAAAAGTACAGGGTGATTCAAAAAGAATATGCCATAATCATTATGCATTTATTCAGTGGTCATTTGATAGAGGAGTTATCCAAGTCTGACTGGGTGTCAATTCCATTGCTGAAATTGGGGGCGGATCAATGCCAAATTCTGTTCTAAAAGCACGCTGCACCGTGACAATGGTATTTGATTACAAGAGCACAAAACGCCTTCTGCTGAGGAGTCCATTTTGAGTATAAATAAAAACGTAATCTTCCCACAATTCAACGGCGCCGGAAGGATTATGTAACCACAGCTGTGAAATTGACATCCAGTCAAACTTGGTTAACTCCTCTATCAAATGACCACTGATTCAGTCCATTACAATACTTTTGAACTGAATAAATGCATAATGATTATGGCGTATTCTTTTTGAATCACCCTATATAAGCCAATTTTACCCTTTGTCGCTCTGTTTACTTTACGAGCTGTACTTCTAGTTTCTTCGCATGTCATGACCCGTGAGTAAAAAAAAAAAAAAAAAATTGATCCAGATTCTTTATGAATTAAGTCTAATAAAATCCCTCTAGTCTACCACCCAAGTTGGAGTATAAACACAAAGGATCTGTTTTTTACATGTGATGTTGTAGTCTCATTAATGGCAGGTGAGGTACCAAACAAGAGTGGCTCCCGTTGATGTCATGTTTATTAACGTGATCTGAGCTTGAGAGAGGAATGACATTAGTCGCCACATGAATCTGCAGTACATAATACAATCCATTGAGTAGATGCAACAGAATGACAAAGGATGCTCTCCAAACAAGAGAATTGATCATGAACTATTTCAACTCTCCATTGCTTCCATAGCGAAATAGCAAGTGCTTTATAAATACTGGCGACTGAGATAATAGATGATCTTGGTAAACATTAGTGCAAGGACATAAGTATAAATGTTAATATCATATGTAGAGAGATGAATTATAATAATAATTACCAAAGATATAGGTAGAAGGCAGACAGGAAGACTGAAAGATAGAATGATAAATTATAACAGAAAGTCAAGTCGACAGACTAATGCAGACAAAGAAATAGTCAAATTGACAGCTAAAGATATATCGAGAGCTAGGTAGGTAGATAGACAGTATGACATATGGAAAGACAGAAAAATAGATGGATAGATAGGTGGCTGGATACACAGATAGATAGATAGATAGATAGATAGATAGATAGATAGATAGATAGACAGACAGACAGACAGACAGACAGACAG
>JBCEWB010117067.1:0-11623 GCA_039654565.1 Peronia peronii
TGCTGTTTCAGAGTGCAATAGTGGATTATCTGTCACAGGAAGGGTAAAAACGCTCTTGGTTTTGACCGAGGAAGACACGGCGGCCATATATAGCCCTCCCTGGACCCTAAAATGATTCACCGAACGCCTTTTGCTGATGGGGGGTAGGGAAGCGAAAATGAGGGAAAATGGGAGTATGGGGATAGAAAGAAACAACAACAACAACAATAAAAACAACAAATACAACACCAAAAAGCGTAAAAGTAGTACAATAAAGGAATCGACGGCTCACTGTAAATAGCAAGGTATTTTTGTGTTATATTACAAATGTATAATGCTAGAAATTGTGACCTTACTTTGAACTGATGGAACCTTAGTGATAACTATCTGTTATTGACTAAATTATTGGAGTTAATTTTCGAAATCTCAAAAGTGTCCCACATCAACAGAATATGCCCTTAGGCCCTTCATAACTGTCTGCTTTTCTTATTGACCTTTACTGTAAGATGACTTGTTGGCACTCTAGTGTTTAGTAATAGTAATACTTTCAGAATGCAGTTTGCCAGCTTTGCCTATGAGATTTCACACCCTTGATCTTTCGCTTTTAGTCTCTCACGAAAATCCGGATCTGACATATTATGATAGAATAACAGTACTCTTCTCTTCAGTCATCATCTTTTCTTTTTTGGCATATAAACATGTATTATGGATCCATCCATTTTTCTGCCTATCATTAGTTACGAACATTATTATTATTATTGTTCATATTAGTGTGCTAAACTTTCAAAATCATCAAATCCCGAGAACAAGGACATCTGTACACATATTGAATGTTAGTTCTATTATTGTCAGGATAAACGGAGAGTAAATCACTGTTGCCAATTTGTATTAGAATCTGAGACAAAATATTAATTCAGAACTTTTTCTTCTTTGGTAATTTCGCTGCATAACATATTGCAGAGATGAAGAAATTATAAATCTATACAATGCCGAATCCATGAGAGAATTTTGTAAACGTTGTTTTCTCTCTCTTCTTACAATTTGAAACTCCAGGCAGACTCAACCCTCCACATACATAATGTATTGAATTTGAGGGCAGCACATAATAAGTAAATAAGTCGATAAATAAATGAAAGAATAATATCGTAAAAATGCTGTAGTAAAAATAAACACGAGACAACTAATTTGAGAGAAAAATGCATTAAAAGAACTATCAATGGAGATGTTTAAACTCAGAGATGCAGGGATACCAGTCGACATGGAGGAGAGGCAACTTTTTTCCAGTCAATTTGCAAACTGGTTAAGCGCATCATTTTGTAATGCATGTATACTTCAGTCAAACATTAACTTTTACAGATGACTTGCACAAAAGAGTTTGAATGTCACCAATCTATGCATACAATATTTGTTTTTACTTAAGACCATTTTGGAGAAAAGTTCTCCGACATGTTTCCTTTAATATTTGTCTTTTGATGAGGATGAAAATGTAAAGCAAAGAATCTTATTTAAATCAGTTTACCATATTGAAGATGGCGCAAGCAGACAACATTATGAGTTTACGTTCTAATTGTTGTTGTTGTTGTTCTTGTTTTTGGTAGAAACGGCTTCGCTGTTTATGTGGTATGTTTAATAATATGCCAACATTGCTTTACTTTTCAATGACTGAAAGGATAATGATTTTTAAAGTAGGGAAACAACAAGTGCAGCGTCTGGGCCTATATAGAGCTTTGATGTTCGTAGTCCCTAATAAGAATTAGAAGAATAAAATAGATCTAGAGTGCAATGCAAGCAGCCAAAAAACGTGGCAAAGATAATCGTCACTCTTTAAATCATTCTGGAAGAAGTTTTGATGTGAGTCGATAATACACCAATATTGTCAAACTTGTTATTTTCTTTTGATGTGATTCAATAATAACCAATATTGTCAGACTTGTTATTTTCATTGAAAACAAACACACAAACAAACAAAAAATCCTCTCAATTTGCTTCAAATTCTTTTTATGCTTAGATTAGGGCGATAAAATGGGTTCATCATAGTACGTCTTCACTTCTGACAATTTGATGGAGTTAGTGATCTTCAGTACTTTATTGAAGAAACATTGATAAGCTGTCTCAATATCAGAAATTAATGTATTAGTCTTGGACAGTTTGCCTTGATTCTGCTCGGTGCATTGTCCACTCAGTTTATAGAAAAAGCAACAATTAGCAGTTTAACTGGACATTTGCCTATCGTTTGTGAAAGACGCCCCTACAGTTGACTCAAACATATACATAGAGCGTTATAACTACAGAATGTCCTCTCTGGATATCATAAAGAAGAATTTGTCAAATATTGTCTCAGATATGCTGATATCAATGAACCTATGCCGCGAATTCTACTGTGATCATCATAAAAAAAAAAAGTATTATTTCCATAATATATTGGCACCGTCTATTCTAAGAATATCGACACAACATATTTTCAAAATTGATGTAGCTTAATATTTCCATACAATAACAATCTTCTTTTTTTGAGTACTCGTTATTGTTTTGTAGATGAGCCTTGATGGTAGGATCTACAGAGAGAGAAAAACAAGACAATAATTAAAGTGTTACTGTTTGCAGTCTTTTTTATTGCTTTAGGGTATTCTTACAGATTTTTCATTTCAGAAAACTAATGTTTTGTGAGTTTATATGTGACCAATTCACTGTTCTTTTGCCAAATTGCAATCGGTTTCCTTGAATGATATGCACACAGAAAATTATTCCTGAAAAATGTATTCTTATTTAAGGGGAGGGGGCGGGCAGGTATCTGGATTGGCCAGTTTGGTGTCAAAGTGTAAATTTTCATTTTTATTTTATTTTTATTATTAATAATTTTTTTTTTTGGGGGGGGGGGGGTTATTTTTCGATAGAGTAATCATTTCCGTACCAGATCATAGGTCGAAAATGCTCCTATGACTAAAACATTATTTGTTATAGATGTTCTTTTTTTTACAGCTGGGAATAGTTAAAATTCAGCAAAGTTCTCTATCAAGTTAGGGGAAAAGGCCCTTCTATTCGGCTCCTATTAATACCATCAACTACTTAAATCCACATGGCTCTTGTCAGGATTTAAATACTGGAATTTGATTGGGTAGCTAACTCATTCAGATTCAAGAAAGTGAAATAAAAAAAATGTCTCTACAAGAGTTTATCAGTAGCAAGTATAGGCGCCAAGGCCACACTTGAGACTTAAGAAGAAGCCCTCCAGGAGGCATTATATTTCATAGTCCATGGTTACTACAATGTCCTGTCTGCCAAGTTGTATAATTTTGTGCTTATTGAAATTTTGCCAGTGTATTTGATAGTCAATTGATTAAGTTTCTTTTTTCGCTTCTTTCTCGCCTTATTTTCTATCTCCTCCAAAGCTTACCAATGTATTTTCATTTGCCCCATATAATTTACTTGACCAAAAAAAGGGGGGTGGGGGGGGGGGGGGTAGGATGACACGGGCGCTTTTTTTAGCTCTTTTACTTTTTGAGATTAAAAAAAAAGGACAATAAAAATGCCAATTTTGTACATATTGGATATATGCCATATTCAAAAACGCATTTAATAAAACAGCTACAATTATCAACGAAACTGCAAACTTGCTCCTGTCCCTTTCTAGATGTAAGACACAAAAGTTTGAACGATGTGGTAGTAATAGGGAAGACAGATTTAAAAAAAACAAGGCAAAATCCAAGACTGTGGCCATTTCCATGGCAACCAGAACTGCGAGTAAGTTTCCAAGGATATATTCTGTATCAGAGAGATATGCCCATTACACATGCACAGAGTAAAATGACCTGAGGTCAAAAGCCAAAGAAAAGTCTTCAGGTGTCCCCCCCCCCCCCTTCTTCCCCTTAATAACCAATCTGAGTGTTTTTTGTTGCTGTTGTTATTATCATTATTATTTATTTTTTAAGATTCTGGTTATTATCACTTTCAATCTAACTGGAAATCCCGAGCCTGATCTAAACATCAACATATCCAAATGTCTGAGGTTCACATTCAGTGATGCTATTATTCGTTAAGAATGGAAATAGTTTCAGATTGTGTATCTCATTGAGATGAATTCATAAATGATGGTGCAAGTGCACATGTAATGCAGAGTTTATTCTCATGCAACTTGAAGTAGAAGGGCAAACTAATTTTACCTTTAAATATTATTTTTTCTTCAGATTTTATCCTCATTACAAGCGCAGGTTTTCTCCTGCCTCTGATATGTTGAATGGTTTTTGTAAAATTGCACTAACACAAGATATATGCAATCATTTTGTAATCTTTTCACTAAGAGATGAAAAAAAATATAAAGATCACATTAGTCTTTCGGATGTCCCCGCGGGGGCCCGGAGTAAGTTATTTGCTCCACCTGCAGATGGTGAAAGCCCGCAATCGGTGGGATGTCTCCCGTGGAATGCCATCCTCGACGTTCTAGAGGTGACACCTCTTCTCTCTCTCTCTCTCTCTCTCTCTTTCCTTGCTCCTGTTTTATGTCCCGCTCTCTTTTCTGTCTTCTTCTTGGCGTGTAAGCGTAACTTACTGTGTTTGGCACAATATAGCCGTAACTCTGTTGATGTGCCGTTAAACCCCAACATAAACAAACAGTCATTCGCATGGGAGACGAGAGCATTAAGAAGTAGTTATTTCTGTCAAAACAGCGCTGTCTTCATCTGAGCCCAATTTAATCCAAAGCAACAAGAACAAGAAAATTTTTGTGATGTATTTGGTATTCGATCTGCTCTTATATTCTTAGCACTGCTTTGTAAGCACCCGGTTTTATTGTAAAATTAGGAGACGTTATTGTCCTCCTGCAAGCTGAAACCTTTAAAATTCAGATAGCAATAGATTATTTCAGGCCTTTTACTATAGAATGTCAAAACCGATGCCATGAATTCTGTGCTGATTTTCAGGCAAGCTTAGAGAGTGATAGCGTGAAAGCTCTCTGAGTTTTAACAGTTCATTTAAGCAATCGTTCACTTTAACAGGAGCCACATTTTAACAGGAGCCACATATAAAGTGGAGACGCTAAGCTTTTTTTGGATAAACATAATCATGACATTTCAGACTATTGGTCACTAAGCTTTTCTTCAAAAACAAAAACAAACAAGTGTGTACTACAATAATATTGACATTGATGTGATATCGGTGATGGATGGGAAAGATGAGCAAATTTGTTCATAGAACGAAATCAAGACTGATTATAAATTGTACCAATCGAAATGGAATAAAGAAAAAAGTGGAAAGATGAATTTAAATAAAGATAACCCGAGAAATAGATAATACAATGACGAACTAACTTTTCCAAAAAAAAAATGTGAGCAATTCATGAAAAAAAGAACAACAAACAAACAAACAAACAAACGAAAAACAAGAGAGAGAAAGATCTAAAAAAGGAAAGAAAGAAAGAATGAGAGAAAGAGAAGAAGAAAAGAAAAGAAATGCTAGACACCGACTAAATTGATCTCTTATCCTATGTATGTTGTTTAGATTGGTAATGGTGAACTCAATAGGCTGGCGTCTTTTAAAGCCTTACTGTCATCCTATTGTAATCTATTTTTCTCCTCACCAACAAGGAAGAATAAAATTCCGGGTATGTTTAACATTTCTAAAAGTTAGCAAACACTCCGATTGGTAATAAAGGTTAGGAAATCAAACACGAGGATCACCAACAGAACAAAAATAATAGGGCAGCATTCGATTTTGTAATTAACTCAACAAACATGTTTTCCTACAAGGATAATCATTTATATGAGACAATTTGAAATAAGGAATATACACAGCAAAACATTGGCAACAATGATATACTATTATCAGCACACACTGTTGCCAGCTGTTGTTATGTTGAGAAATCACTTATAGAATATCTGTTTGCTTTTCTAAATTCTTTTCGCCAATGAAAGAATCTTCAAGACAAGAACCTATTCTCTTTTTAGTTAGCAGGTATTATGTTTAATGTTGGTCAGACTGAGACTTATATTATTATTTATTTATTTATTCATTTTTTGGTCATGTCGCACATCTCTGTCTGCGATCGGGGTTATTGAATTTGATGCGTCTAGAAAATACCTCATACCTGTATTTAGTACTCAACTTATAATATATAAAAATATTGATACTGGCATTCGTGTTTTGGAAAACAAAATCGAAAGACCATATTTCCAGGAAGATGACTTGGTTTGGACTCAAAATTTCAAAACCTGGCTCTAAAACCATGTAGATTGTCAGGATGGTGCTTGGAATGTAGCACACGATCATGACACTGGCAATGACCACAACCATTTTCACTGCTGTCTGATCCCGCTTTGACATGGAAGTTGATTGCTCATTTGCCGAAATAGCTTCTTTACGCCAGATCGATGACTGATTGAGTTTCACCACAAGTCTAACAGTCAGAGCGATCACGCTAACGAAAGACAGATATCCATACAAGGAGTTAAGTATATAAGCAGCAATGTAACTTCCGTCATCGTTTGTGGACTCCATAAGACCTAACATGGTTCTTAGTCGGATAGAATTTCCACTCGATATTATAATGGAAGTACTCTGGGATAAACAGAATAATATTGACAAGATAAATGATGTAAACAGCTATTGCTGTTCTTCTTGGAGTGATGATTTTCTTGACTTTAAAAGGAGCAGCGATCGCCAAACATCTCTCAGCTGTGATGAAGACCGTGATCCAACCAGATATGCGACTGAAACAAATACAAGGTACTGCAGCCACCAAGTACTGGAGTTCCATGAGATCGAATGGTAAGCTGACCGTCTGTAAAAGAGGATTTACACAGAAGCCTAAGACTAGACTTGAAATTAAATAGCTTAAATCAGCAACAGCCACGCCTAGTAAACTAATGTTCGTAGTGACAAAGAATCCTTGTTTTCAGAATATCAGGATATTGATAGCATTCATCGTTATACCAAGGAGGCAGAATAAGGTACAGATAGTTAGAAAGTTCACAATAGTCATAATCTCGTATGGTCGGTGAGATACTGCATCGTGTGAGGGCCCTGTCACCATGTTGTCTTTCATGTACTTTAGAGGGAACCGACGATTTCAGACGTCTCCAAGACCCAGGAGTGACAGTCTAGTGGGAAAATGTAATTTTATTTCGCAAAAAAAGCACGTTGCTTTCAGGACACAGAACTACATAAATTTGATAATCGACATAAATCACATACCAAGAAAGTGTAATAGATGCAGACGCTATGACAGATATAGGTTCACTGTTGAGCATCATTACTGCAAAGAATTATATTTAGTTCTGCACTGGAGGACAGATATGAGTTTCTAAATACAATGCTGTCTTAATTTCTCCATGATGTCAGTCAAGCTCCTCTGCATGCCAGCCAAGGTCTCAAAACAAACTATTTAAATAGGTACAATGAATGATAAGATTAATAGCGTGTTTCTACTATGAAATAAAGAAACCTGGACTGAGTCCCATAATAAGACTAGATCTTTAAAGATCGAAAGCTTCAGGGAGGGCTTGGAAAAAAAGGCTGTAACAGGAAATAACGGATAAACGATGGGTTTTCCCTTGACAACTATTACGTTTACACTTCTATCTCGGCAAATTAAAGTAGTCCTTTCCAGAAAGGTCTGCGTTGAGTATTGATAAAATCTATCAGGTTGTTTAAAGATTTCATCGATATCTAATCATTTACCTCCCTTTCCCTCTATCTTTCTCTCTCCCTTCTTTTTTTTTATACAAAAAAAAAAAAAAAAATCATTTCTTTATCTCAGTTATTTATTATTTATTTATTTATTCACAGATGAAGAGATGTGGGTGACAAAGTCTACTTTAAAATGCCTGAAAAACGGATTCAACCACTAAAAAAAAAAAAAAAACGAAAGAGATGATGAATGAAATATGTCATTTGAAGGGGTTTTTTTTATGATGATGAACAAGAACAGAACAATGACAATTTCATGCTCCAGATAATAGCGACACAATAAAATTGCGAAACAATTCCAAATTATCATTACTTAAGTTCGTGTTGTTGTTGCTAACAGCGTTTCACTCACATTTGCATTTTTAAAAATTTCTATCTGAGACTATCACTCATTGATTAAGATAGGCCGCCAAGAACTGTCTGTATAACGGATAATTTCAGATAAATGTCTCCAAATGTCTATTGCTATGATCTCCAAAAGGCTCCATTTATTTTTGCAACACTTGTCATTTAATTGATGTATTTTTCATTATGCCAGCTGAACGTTTTCCTATTAAACATATTGTGTTATTATGTTTGTTTGGCATCATCTTTTTTCCTTTTGTAAAAAGTAAATCTCCAATTTAATCACCATCTGCACTTACTGCAACTGACATATCACGTGGCACATGAGGCAATGGTCACCCCCCCCCTCCTTTCCCACCCACCCTCTACGCAATCGCACACTTCCCCTCCTTTTTTTTCTGACACAATTTATTCTTTTCGTTTGGCTAGGGTATTTGTGACAATGACTTATAAAGGCATCTTCCTTTTCCTCACCATAATACTATAAATCATAGATATGGTGTAGTTCTTTGCCGAAAAAGACAGCCAATGCTTTGGTATTACATTGCTTGTGGGCAACATTGTCCTGCTGTAAGGGATTTCCGAGTCATAGATATGCAAATCAGTTAATTTTGGTATGTCGAGCTAAAACCTCGCAGCTATACAATGTGTTTTTCTAACTCAGGACGGTAAAGAATATAGAGAGGAAATTAGATACCAGTGTACTCCCTCCTCAGCTCTGTTTTGCATTATCCTGTACTTTAATGATAGCGCAATGATTCAGTTGCTTGGGGGGGGGGGGGGGGGGAGAGAAAAAGGAAAGAAAAGAGAAGGGGTATGAGACCCATTCTGGAGGTAATTTTAATGTTTTCTTGTTTATTTCTTTGTTTGTTTTTGTTTTTATTTATTTTTACAGATGAACAATTTTCATCTCTTCCATCGAAGTCATCACGTTCAAGTAAAAAACTGGCTCGAAAGATTGCCACAGCAACTCCACCATCTTGGTCTTCGTTTATTCTGAAATGACTGTCTTTGAAAATCTGTCTCCTCTGAGGTATATCAATGGAGCCTGATGAAATTTGGTCAAGTTGTTGTTTGACTTTTTATTTATTTTTAACTCTTGATGTGGAAAAGAAGATTGTTTAGACATTTTTGAAAATGCAGTCTAGTGAATTTCATATTGCTCCTTTTTTTTCATTAGAAAAACCTAATTTTCTCCAAAAGGTGCTAACAGAATAGGACACCTATATAATATGTGAAAGATTTTATTTTTCGATGTGAAAATGGTGTCTGTAATATCTGGTTAGAATCAGTTCACAAATAAAATAGAAAAAAATGAAGAAGAAGAAGAAGAAGAAGAAGAAAGCAAATTGGTGTAAAAAATCGGGTTTTGAGAAAATCGAGTTAAATTTTTTTTAATGGCAAAAACAATTGGCATGGAGAGGTTTTTTTTTTTTTAAATTCTATTTTAGCCTCAAAGAAGCCTTTCCTCAGATACTAACTCTTCTTCCTGATTTCCGTGTCGTTTTTGCGTTTTCCTGGCTTTCTGTTCAATATTTTCTCAAATTCCTCCCTTCTCTTTCACCAAAAGGACTCCCATAAAGTCACTCCTCGGATCTTTAAGGCCTACATATGGTCTCCATATCTTTCTCTGTCAAAGTCAGGAGTGTGTTGCCTGCTGTGAAATAGCAGAAGTTAATAAGATTATTGCTATCCTTAAGAAGTAGAAATTCATTTTAGAGCGCCTGGAGATAGCTTACTGATATTCTGAGTGATCGTGAGTCTAGTTTGCTTTAGAATGGTCATTCAATTTTTATTCCTGGCATTGGGGCTCACAACATCGCTAGAGGAGGTCATAATCAAATGCTTTATGCATCCTTTGTTTATATGCAGTAAAACAGTGATGATCTAGCAATTGAATATGACAACCAGAGGGATCCCAAAACTAACTGACCATAGGACGGGCATCCATTGAATGACCATGGATCAAATAAACTAGAATGGAGACGTCATATCCTCTTTTTAATGCTATTTTTAAATGTAGAAAAGTCAGAACTTCTCAAAGCAAACAAATAAACATTGCACTTCATTATATTTCTGAAAGCTCTTACCTCCCGTCCCTTAATTTTTGTGTTGGTTGATGTTCACACCTATGCCATGTCTTTTGTAGAAATACTCATCAGTTAGTGCAAGAGTCATTTTCTTTATCTCAGAGCACGAAGCAACAGGAATGTCGATCCAGCTACTGAATTCATTACCATCAAATAAATGTAAGAATGTTGATTTACTTCCCTGAACAACAACAGCAGCAGCAATTATAACATTGAACCAGCTTAACGGAAGATAAAAAAATAGAAGCAGTCCTAGTAATGAAGAGATTTATAATTTGCGATGGCAAGTTAATTTTGTGATATCCCAAATCAATGATTTTTGTAATGTTTAGTTGTGTTTTGTTTTGTTAGTTGCTAAACTTTGGATTAATTATTTATAATAACTAAATCACAGAAGTAAATACTGAAATTTTTAAAACTGTTCTTCCATGTCGACAGATTGCGACTCTTCATAACTGTCTTTTTTCTTATCTCACCGTAATCTTAGGATGAGCTGTGTGTTAGCACTCTGGTATTTGGTAATAGTAATACTTCCAGAATGCAGTATAAGCTTACTAGTTTTGGGTTCAGAGCATATTGAGCTCGCAAACATACATGTTTGTGCGTTTTTGTACAGCTGAGTTAACCACCACGACAGGAGGTTGAAAAGCTTAACAAAACCATAACCCAGTTCTGCCTGTGAAAGTCCATAACCCTGATCTTTCACTTCTTGTCTTTCACGAAAAACCTGATCTAACTTATATGATAGAATGGCAATGCTTCTCTCTTCAGTCATCATTTTTGGACATATAATATGAAAATGTATTATGGATTCATCCTTATTTCTGTCTAATATACTGTGTCCTAAATTTCCGAACTCAACAAAACCCGAGCCCAATACAATTTCTACGTATGCTGATTGTTAGTTCTCTTTACAAACGGAGAATTAAGCAATTTTGAAATTGAGTGATTCATCTTGGTGGGACGAGATGTGTACATAGATTTTGATCAAGTTGACAAATGTATTTGCTAGAGCCCTTCCAAACAAGAGTATTAACAGACCGCTTAATGCTTAATGCCATAATATTTTCTTTCAGTTGAAATTGCTGGGCCGACATTATTATCTCTGCTCATCTATGGCTCGGATATATATGAAAAAAAAAATCCACTATGTCAGTTTATATATGTAATTATTATTATTTTGTTTGACAACCAGCGCTCTGAAAAGCAGGGAGTTGCACGAATTACCAGAAATGACCAATGTCTTAAGGGGGGGGGGGGGGTTCTGAAGGTCATTTTTTTATTATTAAAGATAGACTATTTTAACCTTGTCCATCGCATTCGACATGTTCAAATTAGAGGAAAACAGTAAAAAAAAATGACTTTTTCAGATAGTTGCCATGGCAACGCCGCCATCTTGGATTTTGGCATCTCTAAAATGACTGACTTCAAAATCTATATAGTCCGTCAAACTTTCACAAAACTGGATAAAACTTTGTGAACATCTTTTTTGATATAATATCTAAAAAGTTACGTATTTTCAGCCGTTT